>JAXGGA010016342.1:0-26870 GCA_038373865.1 Uloborus plumipes | reverse complement strand
ATCCTCTTCTCAAACACCAGTAAGATAGTAAAAAATGGTGGAAGTCCGGATTTTCAAATTCGTACTATACTATATACCAAGTGTGAAAAAAAAATGTTTGCCACATACTCCCCCCCCCTGATTTTTAAAGCTCGTAACGACTCTGAATATAATCCCCCCCCCCTGAAACCAACGGCTAGCTGCGCCACTGCCTGACAAAATCAATTTTGTCCATAGCAAGTCCGATCTCACAAGATTGGCCAAAATACTTCTAGTACATACGTGTATATGTATACGTGCATGTCGCAAAATAAAAAACAGGTGTAGTATTTTTCTGTTCAAACATTGTACAGCGAGCAGCTTTGCAGTGCGTACCTCTTGCACCTTTTGCTTCCAGTCGATTGTTAAAAAATGATTATATGCAAGATTTTTATGGAATCTCAGATTAAGTTAGAAAAAAAATCTCCACAATTTTTCTCAAATTATTGGTCAATCATCTGCATTTATCTGAATATTTCGTGTCTGATGGAGTACGTTATCCCGACAAAACATTTTAACTACGTTATTAACAGGTGTTTAGTCCCCTTTAAAATATTGAACAGGTGTTTTGTATTTTCTGAAAAATTACTTGAACTTGTAAATTTCAATACGCGTACCACATCATATGTTTCCTATTGTTATTGCCATTGCGGAACATTTTTATACTTTAAGCAAATCTATTTTTACTGCCACAGAACATATCATTTAACGACAATCCACAAAAGTCACATATTTGATCTAATTCAAAACACATACTACAGCCTCATATTGCTGATTGTGTGTTCGTGACCTACCATTTACTCCATTACTAGCGACTATTTTCTTCACATCATTATATAATTGGCCGTTACTCGATGACAGCTAAATGAGCTACTCCAGAAAATGAAACAAGGTAATCATCGTCGTGGTTTAAAAGGGAACTATAGCACACACAACATATGATAAAATTTATTAAATTATCATGCGATAGTAGCTTTATCAAAATATGTTTCATATTGTCTTAATCAAAACATCAAGAATTTCTTGTTTATTCAGAACGACATGTTTTCATGGAAGCCTTTTTATTTAATACATGCCGATCATTTTGGAGACCATTTGTTTTGATCATTTATTTATTATTTCGATTTGGTATCTTTTGTTTGATCTATCTTCTACAACATAAGCAGTACAGAAGATAAAGAAAATGAAAATTAAGGACGAAGTAAAAACTCAGCATACCAGCTGAAAGAAAAGGCAGTGCAGGGATAAAAACCAATCAAGACATCAAAGTTTTTTTTTTCGGGGGGGGGGGTGTAAATAACATTGACGATGTGTGCTCAGCATCTTCGGGTGAGCAATTGTACTTTATACATCAGTTTAAGCGACGGAGAGCTTATGCCTCAGTGTCAATTGTCGCACAGTGGATGTTTTAGACATCTAGACAATTTTATCAAATGTTGAATCAACCGAAAGATTGAAGATCGTCGACGTTAGACAACTGTAGCTGCACAGTTCAGAATTGCTTATAGCATCGCTTCTTGATTTAAGACATTATTTCTAATTGTAAGAATAGCTGTCCAATGGTTCGCTGGGGACATTCTTGGATCAACCACGGCAGCATTAAAATAAAAATAATGTTCAAAGGTCGACAAATATTGAAGCTTATTGGCCAACTATTTTGCCATTTTAATTGCACTTATAATCGGAGTAAACATCATAGGTTACAAAAAAAAAAAAAAGTATCAAGCATTCATATATTTACAGGCCATTATTTCCATTATCACCTTACGGTCGGGGTCCAGTTTGAACTACTGTAGCCGTGAAAATACTTTTTTTTTCGTTTCAATCCTTTTTAGATATTATCTGAGGACCTTTCACTTTCTTAAAAAATATATAGATTGCACCACCAATCAGAATTAACTGCAGGAGACGCTATAGAATCGAGGCTTATACGAGTTAGCGCAAGCGTGCGACAGTGCAAATCCGTGTTTTGTAATGTACCACAGCAAAGTAAATTTTGTAAATTAACGTGTATTTGAAAATTAAATCTTTTTTTAAATTTTTAGTCAAGAGTTGTGCAAGTTTTTAATTAAATGTGTGCATATTTTCTTGGTCAAAAATGATATTTTCCTATGCGGAACTTTTTTTTTTCAAGTTCCACACATGCATTTTTCGACAATTTCTTACTAAATATTAATTGTTGTTCACTTAAATAGGTCTTTCATCATGAAAGAAGACATTTTGAAGTATTTAATAAAATTTAAATTGCCAACATTAACTTTTGCCAAGTATTTAAAAAAAAAAAAACCATGAAAAGCGACAAAAACTCCCAGTCTGGAGGGACATGCGCGCTCGAAAAGGGTCAGACCTGAAAGTGTTAAAAACTTTACTTCCTTATTATAAGTTCACTTTATTCAGAACTTTCATTGATGATTCATTTTTCTGAATTATTTGTAGATAATTTATTACATTTTTAACTGAATTCAGTTTTCCTTTAATTTTTGTTTCATATTTTTTCCTCTAACTTTAGTTGTATCATTTAAACTAGCTTAAAGAACATTTTGGAAGCATAAATAGTTTACTTAAATTATATTCTAGAATATAAGCATGAATATGAATGTTTCAAATAAAGATTTCAAAAACCAATTTTTGATTTATAATTTTCAAATTTTGTAAGATTCAGTTTAAACTTCACCTAAATATTTTTTTTTTTTAACAAAATATATATGTCGACTATGCTTTAACTGGAATCGCAACGGATATCGATTTTTCACATCGTCTCGCACATCGTTACGGAATTTTTTACGGAAGGCAAACACTTCAAAGCTTTGAAAAGTATCGATTATTTTTACTAAAATTACCTAGCGAATGAATGTACCGATACATTTCACTTTTGGCCTGCAACTGTTATTATTATCCTTTGGAAAGCAGCCAAATACTTCGTACGAGTCCATAGCAAGAGCACCTCAAGTTTTCCAAACGGGAAATGAATGAATTTTCTTTTTCACTTTATTTCTTGTCTTTATCCGGAATTGTGCCAGAGCAGAAGTGTTAATTTTTCTTTATCTGGAAATGAAGAAAAAATGAAGAATAAAATGTAATAAAGCTTAAATGGTTGACGATTTAATGCACCAGCTGCAATTGAGGTTTTGTTTCCATTTTTTTATTTTAAGGTAATATTTTTTTTATCAGTGACGAAAGTAAGTTGTGTTATTGAAGACTACAAAATAGAGCATTTAAATTAAATAACGGAACGGGAGTTTTGAAAACATCTATCGAAAGCTAAACTGTTTTTAGAGGAAGAGTAATAAGGCGTTATGGATTATTTAGTGATTTAAAAATAAAGCTAAAATTGGAAAGTGACAAAGAAATATTACCCTCGGAAGTTAGTCATGTATTTTTTTTTAATTAAAATACACAAAATGATATAGTTTACTTTTTAAACGAGTATCTGCAAACGAAATGCATTGAGTAAAATCAAGGCTTCACTAGATAGCGTTTTATACAGGCTGTATCATTACTCAAAACAAGATCTATGGCAACCCGTTGGTAGTATTGGCTCGCTTAGCGAATAGATTCGCCATTTATCGCTCTGCGATGCCAGTATCGTTTCATAGTTAATAAATAATTAGAATCAATTAAAATGAAAAATAATTCGCTAACTAATTAAAATAAACCGTTAAAATGCAGAATAAACCAACAATAAAACAAGCTATTAAATAACGTTAAAATATACTAAAATAGAATTGAATGCCAAATTGTAAAATTGTCGACAACAACGTAACTTTTAATTTTATCTTTTATTATCTGGTTTGTATATAATGTTAGTTACCATAAAATTCGATAGATGTCGCTGGAAAATTACCACCGTTTTTATCCCAAGGATTTTGATCAAATGAAACAGCCTGTATAAGACGCTATCTAGTGAAGTCTTGAGTAAAATACAGTTTTATGGAACGAGGGAGATAAACATAAAACCATAATTTCATCACATATTGTTATTTTAGTTTAAATAAATCAAATTTGAAAAAAAATAAATCCATAAAATTAAATAAAAAACTATAGGTTATTTAAAGCGGGGAATTGCTTACCGCTTTTCAACCTCGTAAAGAAATTTAAGAAAAGTTATACAGAAACACTATTTATCCTGTTTTTGAAAGTCGTACGCTTTGAATCTGCAGGAAACTTAAATTATGTGATTTCTCTTATGCGATACTATGTTTCCCTGTTTGATATTAGTACTTTTTCTGCTAAACAAAAAGCTACATTACTCTTTTATTTGAGTCTTTTTTTTTTCTTTTACGATTTACTAGAAATGACTCTGTATGCACAACTCACATGCTACCAATTTTGCAGAAACATACAGCAATTCAGGAAAGTTTTCGCGAAATAACTTTTTTTTTACGTAGCATATCGGAAACGTGGAATTCCCAAATGTTACATGGGAATAATGTGTGACAGTCGGAAGTTTCTTAAAGTATACGTTTTTAATTTGTAGAATACTACACTGCACGAAAACAATTAGATAAGCGAACGGTTTTAACAAAATTGCGCAAAGATGTATACCAATAAGTAACATGAAAATAATCATCTACTTATATTAAAAACTGAGTATTTTTCTAACTATCTTTCTTTCTATCTTTTTATGTCACGCTTCTTTCTCCTGAACGCCAATGACCTGAAAGTCGAACCAGGTACCGATAGATAGGTAATTTTTCAGGCTTCATTAGTTTCAATCGATATAATTATACGATTTTAATTAGCAAAGATATCAATTAATAAGTAGTCAAGTTTAAAGCGATTAAGCCTAATAAATGATTAAATATGAAATCCATTCTTGCATTGCAAAACGTGGTTGCCATGAAACAGTAATAAAAATGATAATGAGAATTTTGAAAGAAGGCTTAACTAAATCAAACACGAAACTCATAAGCGGGCCACTTACGTAGAATTTTTATCGCTAGCTACTGGTAATATTTTGAAACATTTATTTGTTGAAGAGCCATCTACTTATATTAAAAGCTGAGTATCTTTCTAACTATCTTTCTATCTTTCTATGTCACGCTTATTTCTCCTGAACGCCAATGAACTGAAAGTCGAACCCGGTACCGATAGATAGGTAATTTTTCAGGCTTCATTAGTTTCAATCTATATGATTATACGATTTTAATTAGCGAATATATCAATTAATAAGTAGTCAAGTTTAAAGCGATTAAGCCTAATAAATGATTAAATATGAAATCCATTCTTGCAAACCGTCGTTGCTATGAAACAGCGATAACAATGATAATGAGAATTTGGAATGAAGGCTTACCTAAATCAAACACGAAACTCATAAGCGGGCCACTTACGTAGAATTTTTATCGCTAGCTACTCGTAATATTTTGAAACATTTATTTGTTGAAGAGCCATCTACTTATATTAAAAACTGAGTATCTATATCTGCTTTTTTAATTTGAGCGAGCTGAACTTACTGAAACTCTCCTCACCATCTTGAAGGCGCGTAGCATCTCAATAATTCGTATGATTTTTTTGATGCAGGAAAAAAGTGAAGGCGTGAAGCGCCTGTTAGCGAGCCGCCTTGGCGGGGAGTAGTTTCTTGAAAATTTCCTCACTACTTTCATGGCACGAAGTGCCCGTGCAACGCCGGGCCACGTGCGTGGTATGTCTTGAAATCGAATGAACATTAAATTCTATCAAATAATATAACTTCAGAATGAGGTAAAAGTTAGAGAAGGGGCACGTTATGCATCAACATGCCGCAGGAAGCTAATCTAGCTGCCCTGGCAGCTAGTCCATAATTAAAAGCCTACCAGGAAACGGAAGAAGAATTTGATTTGCACATAAAGAAAACTTTATGTGCAAATCAAAGTTTATGACTTATAAAAATAGAAAAAGGAGGTAAGGGCAGAAATCGGGCTGTTGCAAAAACGTCTTGTTTCCCTAATAGTTTTGAGCAGTGAATATTACCCATATTACAACACTAAACAAAATAAGAGTGAACAAGTTCTCGGATACATTTTTTATTTAAAGTAGGAGAACTCCCTAATTACAAAAATTAATCTGTTTTGAGATTTTGAGACATTTAGATGGTCCCAATATTTTTCTTTCTAAATCCACAACAAAATTGTAATCAGAGATTTATTTAGAAAGCTACAATACATGTAGTGAACTCGAATGCACTACTTTTAACTAGAATTTATCTTTCATAGTTTTCTAAAAGCCACGTGTTCGAAGATTTCATTTACGACACTGCTCACGGGCGAAAAAAAAAAATGACTTTATACATTTGAAGCTTTGCAAGAATGGCCATTGATTATATTGCTGTGATATGACGTCTGAAAAGATAGCGTACATTTAATATGTGGATTTTAAGAATGAAATGCTAATGTTAGATGACGAAAATTAAGTTATGTCGAAAAAACCTACTATAATAAAAAAAAATCTTTTAGCTTATGTACCTTAATGTTTCTTTGCATAAAAATGTTTTTTTAATTGTTTCTTTACATAATGATGTTTTTTAAAATTGTTTCTTTACGTAAAATGTTTTTTAAAAATTGTTTCTTTACATAATAATGTTTTTCAAAAATGTTTCTTTACATAGAAAGGTTTTTAAAAAATGTTTCTTCAAGTAAAATGCTTTCTCTAACCTAAACCCCAACTTTTCAAATGCATTCTTAAAATAAGAACGATGGAGCAAAATATAAAGAACTACGATATCAGTTTTAATCTTTGTGCAAAAAAAATAAGATCTTAATTCTACCAATTTCCTTTGTAAAAGAAAACTTAATTATCATTCTTTAAGTAACGCAATTTCTTTTTCTCTTAAATGAAATTCAATCATTACAGGTAATGGTAATTAATGGCATATGTCTTCAACTTTAATTAAATCTCTAAAAAGTCAGGTTTGGTAATAAAAAACATCGGTTTTGATTAAACGAAAATTTCTTTAAGTAGCTGCCGGAAAATTATCAGTATCTGAAAAATGTCAGCACAGATTTCTTTGAAACCACCTCCCCTTTAGAAGAATAAAAAAAATATTATGAAGAATGGATTTGCTTAAAGTGAAAAGTAATGTAGTTTCAGCGTTTGGAGAACTGCGCGATTGATGTGATAATTTATGTATAAGAAATGAGTCTGTTTTTATTACATCAAAGGGGAACAATGTGTGGATATTTTATGTATTTTAAGCTAATTGAGATTTTTTCTAATTTTGTTCCTAAAATAGAAATAATTCCAAGTCGTAGATTTTGTGTATCCAAAATATAATTATCGTGTCAAAGGCGAGTTGAATTTTTTGGTAACATATCAGCCTTTTGGTAAGGTAAAAATCATGGTATCTAAAGATGAAATTTACTATGATAGTTTAATCTGTAACAATTCAGAGAGAACATACTTAGAATCCGTCCAACTTTCATTTTCCGTGCTTTGAAAATAGAAGTTTTAGCTCTTACTAGTTAATACAAATGATAGTTTAAAGCAAAGTTTTTGATATTTTGCAAATAACAAAAAAAAAAAAAAAGAGCTTGCCCCACTTTTAAAATAAACGGCTCGTATAGTGAAAAATTTACTCGTTCAATATTTGTTCAACTCAACAAAATATAGCTTTTAACATCTAGTCAGGGACGTCATTTCAAGTTTTTCCAGGGGGCAAAGGATAAAAACACAATACAATTTCACCAGAAAACAGCAAAAACCACGCCCGCTTATATGCAAATACATTGATTTCTCAAAGTCAGGGGGGGGGGGAATTGACCCCTCCTGCCCCCATAAATGACGAGCCTGCATCTAGTGCTTTGACTATAGCTTCTCATAAAAAATTATACAAGATAGGGAACGTTGCCACAATGTAACACAAAAGTAAATTTTGTTCTTTGAGTACAAAGTAATTTTTACGGATTTTGCAGCATTGCGTAACTAAACCAAAGGAAGGAGGGGGAGGGTATTTTTCAAAGAAATCAACTCATGCTTGTAAAGAAGTTTCTTCTTGAATCATGTCTTAGACATATAGTCTAGTTAGGGATAGTACAAGGAATTCATTGAATTTAAAATTGATTACTTTTGTAACAACATTAAGTGCTAAAATATGAGCACAGGTCTCAACGCAATCTGAACTTCCCCCATTATAAATTATATAATAATGATTAATTAAATAAGCATTAAGGAATATTTTTGCTTTCCGTTTAGCAGCTAGATGATTTAGCTTTTTTAAAATTATTTCTAACTCAAAGTGAATTAATGAGAAAAACTTATCGTTACAGATTTTAACTACTTGAACGCAAGCTAAATTCAGTGTTTTTGTTGCACCAATACGCTAAACATCGTATTTAGCATATCAGGATTTCGACAACTAGTTAGGAGTCTTTTGGGTGTAAAAAGTGCTAGAAATAACTTAAAGATGAAAAAATTTCTTTTTTTAATGCTTAATTACATCTTTTTACAAATTTACATGTTTCTAAACCCTATGATGTAACACAAAACCATTAAACTAAATTTATCTATCCGTGTTTCGGTAGTACAAAATACAGTGTTTGTCAATACAATGGCAAGTGAAAGTGAGAAAATAATTCCTAGTGAGGACGACTTAAAAATACATATTTAATTTTAGTTTAAGAACTTAAAATTACAAATATATCTTAATGTTGCTTAAACTGTTAAAATCGTTTCAAGAATAATGCCACACGAGCGGCATTTTATACCAGTTTAACTGTTCAGTAGCATATTATGTGAACTGAAATTAATGTTTTTTTTTTTTTTTTTTTTTTTTTTTGAGATAGATCATTGCAAATATCCCATTACCCTAAATTTACAATGAAAACTGAAATTTACAAAATACGTATTTCAATATGATGATTTTACTAAATGTGAACTAAGCTTCTTAAAAAATGCCGCAACACCATTAGCTTTTTTGAATATTCAGACGCATTTTGTACACCTTAATACAATTTGAGAAAATGGTACTTAAATGGGGAAAAAAAGCAACCGTATATTTAGGATCTGAAAAAGAGATGTCGTGCGATCGTTATCTGACTCTCTTTTATGAAAATTAAAAATTGTATTTGTTTTCTTATGAGAACTCGTGGTGCCTTGGATGGGAAATCCTGGAAGGTTGCATCGAAGATGACTTCGCAAGCATTTTATTATTTAGTGATTTGGAAAAAAATAATGCTGCAATTTTTATATGCTTGCGTATCCCTTTTCATTGGATGTCTTATGTGTGTATAACTGTAATTTATCATTCTACAAAATTCAGAGTCATATACGGCAATTGAGAAGTTTCTCCCAACCAAACATTAAAGTGCAAAGCACGCCTGAAGAGAACCAGTGATTGTTAGTAATTTAAAAGCCACTTTTATAGATAGAATGACAGACGGAACTGTTTTATATTACTGTGGTTTAATTATCTGCACGGTTGGTTGGATAATATTTTATTGGACCTACAAATAGTATTTGCTTATATGTTTCAAAATTGCTTCTTGTTCCTTGTTTGAGAGACATAAAAACAAAATAATTTTATCATAGGAGGTGCACTGCAAAAAATGAGCTTTTGTTTTTGAAGTATAATACGGACAGCCGATGATCCAATTTAAAACTGTAAATTGCACAGTAATAAACTGTAACACTAGCAATTTCAGTTTCTTATTGTAAAGTTAGCAATTTTACAGTTTATTTCCATAAAATTTGACTGTATTATACTATAAAAACGTTAGTATAATTCTGGCAGCCGAGGTTCCAGTTCAAAACTGTAAAATGCAATGTAATAAACAGTTAACCCAACAATTTTACCGTTTATTACTGTAAAATTAATAATTTTACAGTTTAGTACTGTAAAAATACCAATTATACAGCATTATTATAAAATTAGCTGTATAGTACTGTAGAAACAA
Source organism: Uloborus plumipes (assembly GCA_038373865.1). NCBI lineage: Eukaryota > Metazoa > Arthropoda > Arachnida > Araneae > Uloboridae > Uloborus > Uloborus plumipes. The sequence continues at coordinate 16,986 of JAXGGA010016342.1, read as the reverse complement.
CATTCAATTTTTACAATGCGGTAACTGTTATTTAAGTCAGTGTACTAAATTTTGTTTTATTTGCGATTTCAAAACAAGGAATTTTTATGTGGTATACTTAATTTATTTATATTTGTGATCCATCACACACGGGTTTAAAACGCAAAGAAATATACATTAGAATGCGCAATTACTGCGACAAACTACCGGATTAATTTTGAATTTAAATGATATTTCAGTTGCTTCTCCAAGAATTAGCTAATATTTGACGGTTTCAAACGTCTCATTTTACGTTACGTCGGAAGGTTACATTTGAAAATTTATCTGCCCAGTGGGAAGGATTCGTCCCTGAATGTTCTTTCTTTATCAAAAAATATTTAATGGCTTCCAATCTAGTATTGATTTTGCACTCGGCGCTCCCAAGAAAATAATTACATCTTGACTATTTCCCGGAAAGGATTCCTTTTCCTGGTTCTCTCCCTCTCCTGCACATCTACATGCGTCATCCATCAAGGAATGCAAATATATTGCCCCTCGCTCGGAAGGGAAGAAAACTTCACTTTCTTCCCTGGGATAGTTTGAGTACAGATAAAGATGGCGGTCCGTGAATATAGATGAAATTGACAGTACAGTGTTTGTAGAGTAATGAAATATAATACCATTTAAATAATTACATAATTATGTTGCGATTTTCTAATATTACCAAGCAAAAGTTAGTTTTTTCGAGCAATTAGAATGTGTACCGTGTTTGACTACATAGTGAGCTATTATTAGTACACTGTAAAAAATGAATGTTGCTTTTACAGTATAATACAGCTAATTTTACAGTAATAAACTGTAAAATTGCTAATTTTACAGTAATAAACTAAAATTGTTAATTTTACAGTAATAAACTAAAATTGCGAATGTAACGGTTTATTACTGTGCATTTCACAGCTTTGAACTGGAACTTCGGCTGCCAGTCTTATACTGTAAAAACAACAGATCTTTTTTGCAGTGTAGTTTTCCAACTGCTTTTATTTTCTTCAGTAGTTCTCAACTTCTTTTATTTTTTTAGAGTGGAGAGAAAAAAAAAGATAGTTTCAAGTTAATTATTATGGGAGAAACTTAAACGATTTTTTTTTTCTTGTTGTTTAAGATGGATTTTACTTTGGGATAAACGCAATTTAGTGAAGAGTGAACATTCAAAAGAATGAGAAGTTCAATGTTCCGTCGTGATTTTAACTAAGTTTGTAGCTTTAATATTATATTACTAATTATATATCACTCATCTATCACTACTATAATGCAGTCGCTGTATACTCCCTCTGAAAACCTATAACTAGGTACTATGTCCCTTTAACGAAGTGTTAAAACTTCTCTAATATTTTATACATCCGTTAATTTCTGAAACCCGTTTCGATAAATATTGCCCAGAGGCATGCATGCATATTCATTCAAAAACACGTCACACATATGATCTTCAACTGATTATCGCATTCATTCAGAACAGCAAAGGCACCCCCCTGCAAACCATCTTGTGAAACACACGCTTCGCAAACACTCGCATCAATTACTGAAATGTTCCAGCGGCCGATAATCACGCAAGTGTTCAGTTATGGGAAAGATTTATCGGCCATGTACTACTCGCTCTTTTCGTGTTTTAACGATTGTGAATAACTAATATATTTGACTTTTGCGCGAGCCATCAAATGATACCTAATCGGAATTAATGAATTTTAGTATCGGAATTAATGTGTATCGATGAAATTATTGATTTAACGTTAAGTATCTTGTTATGTGGAAAATTTGATAACGAATACTTCGTTTTAGTTTTCATTTCGTACTTCTTGATTAAGTTAGACCAAGAAGAAGTAATTTTTATGAAATAAAAGAGGAATAAAAATAAAAGAAATTAATATAAAAAGAACAAGAAAAATAAAATAAAAGAATTAAATTTTCTGAGAAGTTTTTTAGGATGAGTTTAAAAAACATGCCATAGATTTTCTCTTTTTTTCTTCTATTTTAAGTAAACAAGTATGCTCAACATGTAAGCTACTTTTTACTTTAAAATACTATTAAGTAGAAGATACATTTTATTTTTTAAACCTTTTGTTTAACACATATAGCTAGTTACTTGGTTCGCTTTTGCGCTGTCTACCTTGAGAAAAAAAGTTATGACAAGTGAAGCGTGTCTAAAATGCCCGATTAGATCAAAGTCGATATTTTTTTCGGCATACAGTACCAAAAGTGAATTAATTACAAAAAAAAGTTTAAAATCTCCTCGTTAGTGGAAAATCTCAAAGCAAAATAACTTTTTATATTTGTTCACACATTAAAAAAAATCAACGGATAGTTATTCACCTTTTTCTTGTCAATGATTTCTTTCACGCTCCCAGCAGACGATTTTTATTCATTCAATTTAAATTCGTTTTTTTTTTAAACTTTAAAACGTCTGTATATTTTTTCTTGGTGAAGTTGTCGGTTAGTAATTTTCAAGGAAATATGGTAATTAATTCGAGTGGAAATAGCTATTTTAAGCAATTTTTGACTCTTTAAACTAATTTCAAACTGTTTCGTACTCTTTTGGCGCTATGAAACCCCTTACGTCTTTGGCACTTTTCCTGGGTGCCCAATTAGGTCCAGATCTGACGTATCTGGACTGTAGATTTGTATAGGGAGCATATACACATACATGCATACGTATTCGTTGTTTTATTTATATGGATCTTACATAGAAATCGTCTTTTTACTTTTAAATATTTTTTTCGAAGCTATAAGATAGTAACAACAAGTTTTGTTATGAAACTCACTTAAATTAGTTTTATTTGTCAGCTACTTCATTTCAGATCTTCAGAAATTTCACAGAAATTTTCTACTGTCATTTGCTAATTTTTCTAGTCAAGCTTCTTATTAGTGATAGAAGATTGTCTTTTTCCTACTTTTTGTAACTGTAATTGCGGCAAATTTAGCGATACGATATTGTTCCAGGAAAAACCTAGTTACACCATTACGAAGCTGCCAGGTTAGGTTTGTCTCAACTGTATTTGATTCAATTATCGTCTGTGCAATAAAACAAAATAATGCTGCAAATAAATGCCATTCAACAAACTCTTTGTGATGTATTTTTTATTATTGTATGAGTGACGTGAAGGCATTATTGATAAAAGAAATTTAAATTGAAACTTGGTTATTTTTTTAATCGGATATTTTTCTGATTAAAAAACATCTTTCTAAATGTGAAACTTCAGTGACATTTTAAAGCATTTATTGCTATTTTTGTAAAAAAGAATTTACCATGTTACCTTTTTACCATGAAATTACCCTCCAGAACATATTTTTACCTTTTCTGCCCTTCATATGAAACAAAACAGTTCTACATTTAAAAAAAAAAAAAAAAAAAAACGTGCTTAGTTCACCTGTCAACACTAAAATGGTCCACCACGTACCGTTTTGTAGGAGACCCAACTGTTTATATGGCAAATGCTAAGTGATTTGAATGGCTGCCAGCAGCAGCGGATTTACTGGTTTTGGGGTACATCGCAATACATTTTTGGGGCCCAATACCTGGCAGAGAGCTACGTAAAACAGTTAGTATTTTTTTTCCTTTTCGGGGTGCTTAGAATCGTTGGGGCCCCTTGCAATTTCAACATTAGCGACATGGTAAATTAATCACTGGCAGCAGGGCTTTCTTTTCTGTTTCTGACACTTTTATTTTCAAACATTTCATCATGAAATATTGCTTTAAGCTGTATGAAAATAAAAACCGCTTGTTTTATTTTTACCTCTCTTTAATTTTTTAATTGGTCTTGAGATGCAAGAAAGACACTCTTATATCCAAAGCATGACTAAAGTTTTCATTACCCGAGTTTAATGGGGAATGGTTAAGGAACAACTAATTTCGAATTTACAAGTGGTGAATAAGATTTATTTTCGTTGCTAGGAATTATTATTTTTTTAGAATGTGTCACGTAAAAAGTACGTTACAGATTTATCTAAATAAATAAAATCACAAATAAGTAAATAAACATTTGAACTTGGACACTTTGCCTTCTAATTATGTTTTCTGCATTTACAAATTACGATAGAATCCTTCTCGTTGAGCTTTTGTTTCTAAAAATGGTTTCTATCGTAACTGTAATTGCAAAAAGAAATGAATTTTTGACTTCCGAATTCAAATTAATGTCCTCGAACTGGATGTTGTGTACTAGATGATATTTGATACATGTTGTATGCTGTTTTCTTCTAGAAAGGATGATGATGAGGATGTGTGTGTGTGTGTGCGTGTGTGGGTTGTCGGTAAATCAAAATTCCAAGAAACATCTACTGCTTGCATCAATTTCTTGAAAAAATCATATAGTGTGGATTTTGAGAAAAATGACGCTTATTACTCTCTTTAAAATTAAACTTTAAAAATATATTTGTTTCAGCATATAATAACATACAAAGATACCAATTCATTTAAAATTCGTAAGGAAAACTGGAATGTAACTTCTTTCTATGAAAGTCAGAAAATAAGACCAAACAATGTTTTTCCTTCCAAAGAAAGATGCTCTTCAGATAATTCTTACTTGTTTTTGTGCTTTTTCAGATTCGTTTAGCAGAACGCTGTAGACGAAGATTTTAGAGAGATTTTGAAAAATAAGATTAAGAATTTGCTTTTGCCAATGAAGAAAAAAAATCTCAAATCTGAGTTTCTTCTTGAACCATCTTTTTTGCTTTTGAAAAAAATGTTTTAAAAACTTTAGCCAAGTCACAACTTCTAGTTTTATGAACAAGAACATATTTGTGGATGACATGAATGACTTCAATGTATATTAAATCTTTGTATTTCAATTTAAATGTGTCTCTTAAAAATAATTTTAATTTTTCATAAATTCAAAATTATTTTCGAACTTTGAGGAATCATGTACGTTTACTGGTATTGAAAATAAACTTTCATTTGACAGTAACTATCTATTCTTATTTTTCCCCATCAATAATACTAACACTTTTGAGATCTATCACAGGTTAAATTTAAAAAAAAAGAAGAAAAAAATAGCATGTGTTCCGATTGACCTCTATCAGCGGGGTTAATCGGAACACCTTTAAATCATTATATACATAAATAATAACTGTTCAACATGTTTTGTCTTTGCTTGGAATATCAAAAGCAAAGCAAGACCGAGGTTTTTACCAAAATAATTAAATTAAAAAAAAAAAAAAACTTTCGATTACTTTTTTTTTTTTACAGTTAAAGCTGAAAAATACAGATTCACCTCATTTTATGGTACCAATTTTATACAAAACATTAATTAATGAATACAAATGTAAGAGTAAATGAAATAAAATGTTAAAATATTTTGTTTTGCAGTTAAAGATTCCTAAAAGTTAGACGTAGCTCCTTGTTTTCTCTTTTTTATACGCAAAGCTGCTACTGCCATTATGCTTGTTGCATTTGAAACAATTAGAATATTTGGCTTTTTGCCACAAGATTGCCCTTTTGCAAAATAAGAGCCACAAATTGGGGTTAATTTGTTATTCTTCAGAAAACAGAGCAATTATTTTCTTAGTGGCTAAATGCTATCTTTTAGCACATAATTAGAATAATTCATGGTTGTAGGTGAATGTTTTAGACAAAGTAATATTATTAAGTTTCAATTAATTTTCCATTGTCATGCCACATTTATGGTGATTAAAAACAATGCTTTGCAATGATACACTAATGTCAAATAATATGGATGTTTTTTACTGATAGGAAATGAAAGGGCCTTGTAATATTTTTCAAAAAGAAAGAAAGAAAACAGAAGAAATAAAATCTCCATAAACATCCTTCTCTGGTGAACATAAACTTTTCAATGGAATAATTTTATAGCCGCATGTCTTGAGACAAAGGATACAAACTATTATTTTTTCTACAGTGTTCGATGACGAGTGAAGCATTTAAGTTTGTCGATTGTTTCAATTTACTTTCAGAATAATATAACATTTTCAACGGAATAATTCTATAGCCGTATATCTTAAGACAAATGATACAAACTATTATTTTTTTACATTGTACGATAACGAGTGAAAAATGTCAGTTTGTCGAGTGTTTCAATTTACTTTACAGGTAGATATAATTCTAAGAGTGAACGCAAAATGTAATACATTTGAAGTACAAGATGAGAGTTAGGCTTAATGTATATATGTTTTCTTAAAGAAGGTGTATGGTGTTAAATATTTAAAGACAAATTTAAAATCACTCACAAATTAAAAAAATAATTATCGAACAGGAGAAAAAGAAACAGTCAAGAAATTAATATTGGGCCCTAAAAGGAAAATTGTCGACAGTATAAGAAAAATATACTTTTGCTTCTCATAATAATTCAAATTTAATCTAACACTTTTCAATAGTTTGTACTATTTTTATAATTCGCTTTTTATTGTTTGTGTTTACATCACCGGCATTTTTTTTTTAATTATTTCATAAGAAAATAACAAAAATGATCAAACGCTACAACAACGTGAAATATCTTTAAGCATGTTGGAAAAAAAAAACAATTATTACTCTAACGTTTTCATCTTTATTAAAAAACTAATTAATACCCATCCAGAATATGAAACGTTTTATTGAATTTACGGTTTTTCCTAATTGGTAAGATATAATCATTCTGATTTTATATTAACAAGATAGTAAAAATGCAAGTCCTTATCCTTAACAGCCTAATTATCTGCTTTTAAAAAGAAACTTGCAATTAACGTTTCATTTTAACGCAACCAGTAAGATTATTTTCTTTCTCTACAGTTTGCTAATTATTACGAAAAAAAGTGAAATCGTATTATGTACGACAAAATTATCAATTTTTTTTTTCACTTTCGTAATTCTACAGATCTTCTTCGATTGCTAAATGTCCGAACTTTCTTTTTATTTGCTTTCAGGATTTATGTTTGTGAGATGTTTTTCCTCATTTCTTGTAATGATTTTAGTTGTTGTGTTAATTACTACGTTAATGGTTGCTTTCAGAGAACAGTTCGGATTTTATGGGATGACAAAGAGAAAGAAAAGAGAAAAAATGTTTTGTCTTTTAACTAACTCTGAAAGGTCTATTAAAAATCATTACCGCCAAATGAGGTTGTTTTTCTTCGGCCGAAACGCTTCGACAAAATTCTTTTGTCAAGTTTACTTTTTCTGCATTGGACACTTTCTTATTTGTTGCATTTTTATTAGCAGCTTGCAATGAATTTATGCTCTATGACGTTTCGAAAAATTTGACACAAACATTTATTTATGTTTTTCCTCCATTAGCGGTGCAAATTATTGGCAGAGAAAAAAAATCACATGGACGAATTTAGTGCTTCAGATAATGAAAAACTTTTTATGTAAACATCAGTAATAATAATAGAAAAGGGTATTAGTGTGCGTTAAATTGACGAAAAAAATCCTTCTAAGTGATTTAGTCAACGCATTTCAAGCAAAATTCTCAAAAAACTTGCATATGCAAATTTTGATAAAGAAAAAAATTTTTTTCTTTTTAAATTTATAAAAAACGAGTTACTTGGAAATCTATAACATGTATTGTTACATATTTTCCTTAATTTGACTTTTTTTTCTTTTTAGATAATTTATTTTAAGTACTTTTTAACACCGCCAACTGTATCGTTTATTTTTTCTAAGGAAGGAGAAAAATGCTACCTTTGGAAAATAGTAAATTGTATGTATTTCGTAATATTTATAACACGTACAATCTGTCTTCATTTATTTTACTTACATTGATGCTATTCATAACATGCGTTTATGTCTGTCAATTTCTTTCAAACTATTACCAGAATAAAGGAATCATGAATCAAACATTGCTTCAACTAGGTTTCAGAGGACTATGCCTCAATTGGATGAGACGCTACCTTGCTTCGATTTTCCTATTCCGTACCCTTCCAGGCCTTTTATAAAATGAACTTATTATACACATTTTGGATGAAAGCAATCTTGCTGAACGAAATGCACTGAAAGGAAATGTACCGCAGTAGAAAAACGGGCTTAGCGAAGAAATGATGAATTTATGTAGGAATTTTTTAATGTTGGAAGTGTAAAGATTTTTAAATCTTAGCTACTGCTGTCTGAATTTTATATACAACTTAGACATATCATTCGTAACCCAAAACGTATGTATAGATTTTAATGTATTTCATAATTGTATGCACGGTGGTTCTGAATTCATCTATTCATACACGATAGGGAGAAAGGGAATAGATAACAAGGGCTCAGTGCAGAAGGGAAAGGTGAGCCCAGTTCAACGTTAGAAACAAAACATTAAATATATACAGTTGTTAGAAAGTAAAATATTTGTGCGTCTGTTTGTACAGACTTAAATAAGATGCTTGCAAAATCGAGGATTTCCTAGAATGCATTACCGCTGCAAAGACTACCCAAGTTTTTTTGACTATGCCTCGTGTTTAATGGGTACCGTAAAATGGGGTGAATCGGAACACTTTTCAGCTTTAATTGTAAAAAAAGTAGTTAAAAGATTGTTTTTATTTAATTCTTTCGGCAAAAACTTCGGTCCTGCTTTGCTTTGATATTCCAAGCAAAGACAAAACATTTCGAACAGTTATTATTTATATATATAGGAATCTAGGGCTGTTCCGAATCACCCCGCAGAAATGAGTCAATCGGTACACATGTTAAAGTTTTTGTTTCTTTTTTCAATTTAACCTGTAATAAGTCTCACAAACATGAGTAATATTAATGGGGGAGAATAAGAACAGATAGTTACTGACAAATAAAAGCTTAATTTCAATACCAGTAAACGTTTATAATTTTTCAAAATTAAAAATAATTTTGAACTTCTGAAAAATTAAAATTAATTTTAAGAAATGCTTTTGAATTAAAATACAAAGCTGTAACGTAAATTGAAGTCACTCATATCGTCCACAAATATGTACTTCGCCTTAAAACTAGCAGTTGCGGCTTGACTTAAGTTTTTTCTTAACATCTTCTGGGATGAAAGCTGCCATTTCTTTAGTTTCTTGAAATCTCTGGGTTTTGGGGATTGTTCTGTAAGATTTTCCCAGTTATTCATCACTGTTTGTGTACTGAACTTATACTACATAAAGTTTGTATGTTTTCCCTCATGTATTTTAGGCAAAAAGAAGTCCCCTGAGTAAAAATATTTTTAAATCTGCAACTTTCTGTCATTCTAAGATCTAATTGCTCACGAGAAGAGATAAACAGTAATTAATCCTTGTTCTTGTCTTGAATAGAGAAATTGGAGTTAGAATCTTGATTTTTCAAACAGCTTCCTTTAAATAAGTTTGAACTGGAACAACAGAACCAAGTGGTCCGATACACCACGGATTTTTTTTCCTATGTCATTTTTCAGAATTCTTCATTTTTACGACAAAATTTTTTAAAAAATGTAAATTCTAATGTGGTATTCAGTTGTTCAGATACATGCATAATTGAAACATACCACTCTCAGGTATAAAATATAAGAAGGTTTGCACTTACATATGAAGTTTTGCAGTCTATGAAAACGTGATGTTTTCTTGCATTCCACGTGCAGCCCTCCTTATAAGCCAGTAGCGTTGCCAGATTGACAAAAGTAATTTTTTCCCACTTCCTTTGATCTTACCTGTCTTAAAAAATAATGTCGAAAAATACCCAATGATATATTTATGAATAATTTATTTGTACGGTCGGAAAGTTTTGTTCCGATTGACCCCGCTGTTCCTATACACCCCATTTTACGGTATTCCTATTCATTGTAAAAATATGTATGCGCGCAACAAGGTTCGTGGCACTGGGCAAGAGTGAATTGAAGGTACGGTCTTTCATGTTTATACCGGGGGGGGGGGCTAGTATGTTGACTTTCAATCATCTAAGGCTTAAAAAGATCCATGGTGAGGGGAGGGGGGAGGGAGGCTGATAATTGTTGATAAAATTGTGCCAATCTCATGATTTCTCTTTTTGCAACCCAAACATAAAAGAACTCGTTCAAAAATTTTTTTTTTGACCTGAACAAGACAATATTTTAAAGAAGTCTTCTTGGCCTCCATGTGTCAAACAATGTTTAGCCGTAAACAGGAGTTGGGGATATAAATAGTCACTCACACTGCGTCCATGCTTATCTGTATGAAAATGTTATCTTCTCCTGTACACTACCACCCTATTAAAAATAAATTATAAATTAGTAATTTCTAAGGGCTCTGTTTTATAAGGCACTCTTTTTGTCCGAAGAAAATGCATTTATTTAGGTCAACGCAACGTACATCCAATAATTTTGTAACTGAGTGCAAAATACTAACATTTCCACCGTGGAATCCGGGCACTGCAGTTTCATCTTTATGTCGACTTCATCAAACTGGAATGCTCAATAACAGAGTTGGGAACATACAAATTAATATGAAAATAATATTACCAATATTGTATACATAAAGTGGTAAATATAGTGCAAACTAATTAGTCACAGGCTGTATTCTACGAAGCTAAAACATATTTTAACTCAAACAAAGGTATTTATTGCTTTTCCTGTGCCATTAAGAGCATTTCTCACTGAAAATCTATTTTAATGCTATCCAGTTTAATCACGCCCATTATCTTCAATAGTTTTAAATCCCAGTGCAATACTTTCTTTCTTTTTCATTCTTAATCTACCATAAATTGCCTGCAACATTTCTCGACGTAAAATATTCTTATCCAGGCCCGTACAGCGTTTGAAAATCAAATGTGATTAACCGAAAATTAAATTACCTGCATTCGTCTTGAAGGCAAATGTAAAAGTGTCTGAACAATGCATTAACCTTAAATCTAATTTCACTGAGTAAATGTTGGCTTCGCAAAAGAAACCGACTGACGTGGAGAAACTGGGTAACTATGAAGTATTTCCATTTGCTTCTAAGGCCCGGGAGACTCATTACAGAATTAGAGTGGTTTTTGCTATTCTGAGGTTTCTTTTTCCCAAGGAATCAACTGAGACAACGATCGATGATTCCATGCGGCTATTAAAGATTGGATGTATCAATTCGTTTTCAGTGGCATTAATGATATTTACAATTTGCCATGACTGAAGAAAACACAGACTCGCACGATAAATAAATCTTCTTTGAGCGACTTTATGGTAGTCAAAAATTTAAAAGTTGTTTAATGTTATTAGTGATGGTGCACTATATCAGGATTCCAAATAAACTATATGTGATGTCTTTACTTGGAGTAGAATGTAACAAAAAAAAAATGTGGCTGCGTAAATTAGCTTAGGAAATTAACCTGTGATCACGCTGAAAAATCCTTATAAGTTACGTTATTTTACGCATTGTATTTCATTATCACAATAAAAAAACATAACTAAATCAGTAAATGAAATTATTATAAGATAACCTATTTGTTTGCGTTAATGATATTTATTTTTTCAAGAAAGGAGGAAGACAAACTCATACATTAAACAAATGCTCTTTAATCGATTTTATGATTACTTAATAGTCACAATTCGATTAGAGGAAAGGCACCAAAACTGACATAGGTATAGTAAACCAATATACCAGAGCTTTTCTGTAAGCAAAAAAATACTGGTAACCTGGTAACCTATAATATTTGGAAGTGATACTATATGCATCAGGATTTTGAACAAACTAAATCTGAAGTTTTGACTCTAAATAGAAGAGAACAAAAAATATGTGACTGTATGAAAAAAAAGAACAGCTGCTAATCAAAAGAAAAAAAAAGCTGCTGTTAGAAACTACTTGAAAGTGTCATAAAGTATAATATTTTACCAATTTGGGTTTTTATACAACATACTGATAGTTATAGCAATAAAAAAAAACATAGTTTATTCAGCTTAAAAAAGCAGTATAAGTTGTATAATTTGCAAGCAAAATAAAATCCCGTACATTTATCACGTAGAATTCACACAAATTATACAAATATAGATAACGCCAAATGTATTTCAGTCAATAAAAAGGGTATACTCTTAAGGTATTTGTAAGGATGGCATCTGGAAAAAGTGCTTCAAGCAAAACACTTTAATGCAAAAAAATTATTTTTGAATTTTAATTTTTACAATTTCATTTAATGCACTTCTTTCTTTTTGTTATATACTATACCTTTTAAACTAGTTAATTCTGTAGCTATGCATAGGTTTTAAAACTTATTTTGTATTATTTATTACGGCAAATACTATAAAAAAAAGTAGTTTTTAAGTAGCAGCAATGCATCATCGTTACAATAATGTTGTAAAAACAAGTTTGAAATATATTGAAAAGCAAATGTGCTTTTAAGTGCAACCACTTCAAAAATTCAATTTCCTCATTTTTTTATTGAACAAAAATATCTTTTATCAAAAGTTTCGTGTATATCATGCTCATTTTTTTGCACTTTTCTGCTGGGATGAAAAAAAAAACTGGAAATGATAACAGTCTTTTTATAAAACGTTGTAAATTCAGGTGGCAAATGCAGAAGGATTACATTTTGATATCAAATAATTTATCACAGCTTTTGTTAAAATCATTTTTTTTTCTTTCACTTTTTGCTTCTTTTGCTATATCTAAGAATATTTCTTTTCGTGAAGTAGAACAACGTGAATTATTGATCGAAAAGTTGGAAGATTCGAAGCATTCTTACTTGTATTCCATTTCATAGCTCTAGAAAAGGAAAAATAATTCTAGTGCCAAATCAGGGAAAGAAAGTATTCCTGTCAGGTCTGTTTTAAAAATGAGTTCCAGTTTCTTTCGGAGAATGACATAAAAGAACAAGATATAGAAAAAGTTATACTAACGATGCAAAATCTGGAGAAATATTTCTTTTCAAAACCTGGTTATTTCTTTAAGCATTGAATATTTATTTTTTCTTGATAAAAAAAAGACAACTATCGTTTGAAGCAATAAAATTTGAAATTAAAAACCGTAGTAAAAGTGACTACACTGCAAAGAATAAACCGTGGTTTGTATAGTATAATAATGACAGTAGAGGTTCCAGTGTAAAACTAAAATACGCATTAATAAACTGTAAAATTAGCAATTTCACATTTTATAACTGTCAAGCAGCAATTTTAGTTCATTTCCGCAATTTTACGGTTTATTACCACAAAATTAGCTGTATTTTACTGTAAAAACATCAGTATAATACTGACAGCAGAAGTTTCAGTATAAAACTGTAAAATGCGCAGTAATAAACTATAAAATGAGAAATTTTACAATTTATTACTGTAAAATTATAAATATATAGTTTATTAGTATAAAAGTAGCAATTTAACAGTTTTTTTTTCTGCAAAATTAGCATTTTTTTTTACAGTTTGTATCTATAAAATTACCTGCATTATACTGTAAAAACAACATCTATTTTTTACAGTGCAATATTAAAGAAAAACTTTGATTGAATCAGTGGTTAATTGAGTCAACCGCTTATATGAATCAAATCGTCAATAACAGAACAGAATCCAGCTATCTTGAATTCTCCTCTTTATTGAATCAAAACTGAAGGCGACCACTGTATTTAGTAATTAATCTATTTACCCCCTCTATATGTTTTATATAAATTAACAAGGCACGCTTTAAATTTTTGTAATCACAAATGACGGAAAATCTACACAGCATATGTTTGAAAATTTCTGTTTTCCCGTATTAGTGCTGAAAAAAGGAATGGATTAAAAGATAATCCTATGGGTACATCCATGAGCTTTGTGCTTTTTGTTAGCTCTCACGAACTTTAAATTGAGTTTTTTGTTTTTATTAATTATAATTTTTTAAAGGTATAGCGCTCCTCTGGTCAGTTGATCTGCAGCATTGCCAATGGTCTCCTCTTTTCCAGTGATAGAAAAGAATAATTGCTGCGGATTTGAGTTGAAGTACTTTTGCAAAATGACTTTCAAAGTAACATAACTTAATTCAATGTCAATTACTTTTACCATTAACAGAAAAAGAGGGAAACATTATCAATGTCGAGGTAAACTTACCAGATGAGCGCTATATAAATGAATTAAATTTCCGTTTCCTGGTACTTTTGACTGTAAGATATTTCATTTCATACCATTCTTATGCATTAAAGTAGGAAAATATATTAACGCATATATAATATTTACATATGTGCGGCGTATGTCTCTATGTATGTCTGAAACATCATCTTCTCGAGAATGACTGAGAGTTGATAACAGTAACGAAAAATGCAAAGATCACAAATAACTCCATTAACCAGGCCTCATCTTTTCGAGGCTTTTATTCGAAGCTATATTAATGGTCAATTATCATTCTTTAGCTCTTACTATTTTCTCAGCCTATGTAGTTTCAAAGTATGTGGCCGTGCGAAACAGTTATGAGGCTGGTTGGTGAGTGAATAGCTTAGACAGCGAACAGAAATTAACGATCAAAGTGAGCAGGATTCGTACAAGCCTATTTTAAAATGAAGCAGTGGAATTATCATTCATTTCCCCCACCCCCCTTTAGAACACTATGGGCCCCTGCTCCACATTGGCGTAAAGTAGAAAAATAAAGCAGAAACGTAAAATGGATTACATAGCCCGTTCCTATGGAAAGTACCCGGATTTTCGGTTTTTGCCCTCGGTTTCGGTCGCGTTTTACGCTGATGTGAAGCAGGGCCCTCTCTCTTCAACAAAGTCATCAAATTTCCAAATGCCAATGCATTTTTTTTTTTTTGGCAAAGTGCTAACTGCATTGTTACTTTGTTTAGATTTTATTTTTTTTCTTTTATATATACGTAAGTAACGTCCCTGAAAAGTAAATATTTTGTCATGCAGAAATCTACCTAAAAACCAAAATACGAATCGCATATGAATTTAAAATTGTAAAAAAGTAAAGAAAGCAATTATAAAAAAAAAGGAAATAACAGATATAAAACACTACAGCTATTGCAACAAAATTCCTTATTACTTGAATCGCTTTGAAATTAATGAGCACATAGCAACCAAAACCTTATTGCTTCTAGCTATCGTAAAAGAGTATACTAAGAGACTAACACAAGGTTTGTGACGTTTTAAATCAAGCTACGAACCCTACTCTGAAAGTCCCCCTAACATAAAAAGTCAATTTTCATTTCATCATGGACGGCATTTTTTTCCATAAATTGTCCCTCATGTGTGTCGACCGTTTTACCTCTTATTGATTACAAATATACACTAGGTGGCCAAAAGTATCCGGACACTTTCGAAAATTCACATTTTTACATATAGCTCGAAAAAATAAGTGATCAATTGTTCTTTAACTTCAGTCATACAAAATATAGGCTTCACCGAACATTTCCAAGTTGAAATTAAATTACCCTTGCATTTGGGGGACGACAAGAAGGGTGGTTGAAAGTAAAACCGCTTTTTGACCATAACTCTTCGAAAATAGCTCGGAATAAGCTATAAATTTCAGTAATTAATAAGCATACTATGTATAATTACTGTACAAATTTTTATGATTGTACCACTCTTACTTCCGAAGATATGAAACATTTTTTTAAAAATGGCAATTTTATTTGAAGGGTTTTTGCTCATAACACGCAGAGTTTTTGATCAAACCTTGTCAAAACTTCAGAAAAAATGACAAAATACAATAGAAAGAACATACTAAAACGGTAAATAAAAATATTTAAAATCCGATGAGATATGAATGTTAAAAGGAAATAATTTTTCACGGCGCATGCGCGAACGACAGAAATTTATAACTACAAAAATATTGTAGCCTGGTTTATACTGCATCTTATAAAAAAAGTTCCAGTTGAATATCGTAAAAATTGAAAAAACTATCAGCGATCGAGTGAGCTGTAATTCATTCATTCGCAGACAATACATAAATGGCAAGGGGTTCTTCACAAATAGTGGGGTGACAATTGAGCATTTTCTTCAATGTTAAATTGTATACAGTTTGAAAATTTATATTCGGCATAGAAGTCACATTTCGCCTATTCGGCCAAAAAGACCTTATACGTAGGTGGCCAAAAGCATCCGGACACCCCCTGAAACGTTGGTTTTGAAAGATGACGCAATAACCTTTAATTTAAAAATAGCTCTTTGTGGACAGACCCTCACTTTTTATGTATTGTCTGCGAATGAATGAAATACAGCTCACTAGATCGCTGATATCTTTTTCAATTTTCATGATATTCAACTGAAACTTTTTTTATAAGATGAAGTATAAATCACAGTACAATATTTTTGTAGTTACAAATTTCTGTCGTTCGCGCATGCGCCGTGAAAAAATATTTCCTTTTAACGTTCATATCTCATCAGATTTTTAATATTTTTATTTACCGTTTTAGTATGTTCTTTCTCTTGTATTTTGTCATTTTTCCTGAAGTTTTGATAAGGTTTGATCAAAAACTCTGCGTGTTATGAGCAAAAACCCTTCAAATAAAATTGCCATTTTTAAAAAAATGTTTTATATCTTCGGAAGTAAGAGTGGTACGTTCATAAAAATTTGTACAGTAATTATACATAGTATGCTAATTACCCAGGTAGCACACTTCGTTGAATTAACGTTTTAAAATCGTTGCCATCGTTGAAAATCCGTTAGGTTGCGATTCTAACGATTTTACAACGTTTTTAAAACGCAAATGTTTTCCGTTGAAAATCAAGTTGTGTTTTTAACGATTTTACAACGTTTTTGTAACGCAAATGTTTTCCGTTGAAAACTACCCAAGTAGCACACATTCGTTGTTTAAACGTTGTTTAAACGTTGCAAATCCGTTAGGCCATCCGTTGAAACAACGTTAGTATCAAACGTGTTTTCAACGCTAATAGGTCTCGTTGATTATGCTGTTTTTCAACCAAATGTTTCAACCTTAAAATAACGCAACACTTTCCGTTGAAACAACGTTGGTATCAAACGTGTTTCCAACGCTACTATATCTCGTTGTTTATGCTAATTTTCAACCTTTTTTTCCAACGTTGAAAAAACGGTAACGCCTACCGTTAAAATGACGTTTGTATCAAACGTGTTTTTAACGCTAATATGTCTTATTGTTTATGCTATTTTTCAACCATTTTTTCAACGTTGAAAAACCGTTAATGCCGTCCGTTGTAATTGCGTTTGTATCAATCGTGTTTTTAACGCTAATATATTGCGTGGCTTATGCTTTTTTTT
>JAXGGA010016341.1:0-26871 GCA_038373865.1 Uloborus plumipes | reverse complement strand
ATTATACACAAATAAATGGAAACTCAATAAAAAAAAAATATTAGTTGGTGGAAATTATTTAAATTGATAATCTTAAGAAAAGAGTTTCAGACATGATTTGTACCATTTTCGTCGGAATGACCCAAATTCTTCTTACAGTGTAGTACAGTAAATAGTTCTTCCCTTCATGTTCAGTAAACAAAGACATTTAATTTTTGTTTTATAATAATAAAAAAAAAACAAAAATACATACAGTACTATACAGTATAAATTATTGCTTTATGTTATGCAAAGTACGTTATGTTCATTCATTTTGTTTGATTAAAGAGTACACTATCTTCCTAAATGATTTTCTTGCTAATTTTCGAAAATCCGAAAACCTTACAGTTCCACTTTATTCTACTGCAATATGCTGTTCTTGTTTAAGTAATTATGGAGTTCTATGGTTTTTCTAAGACTTGCTACTTCTATTAAAGAAGCAAAAAAATCATAAATTCAGTTAAGAAGCATTTTTATGTACAAAAAAAAATATTTTTCGAGAAAAATTTTAATAGCCACGTATAAGCTTTTACAGAAAATTCATTTACAAAAATAGTCTTTGCTTCATGTCAAACTTCTGAAAAATATTAAATGCAAAAACGGGAGTTGCTGTTTAAAATTTTAAAAATGGTGCTAATTTTAATATGACCACGAATTGTGTATACAATGTTATAACTGATATTTTGTTCTAACATTACTCTTGAGAAACCGAGATATTTAATCTAACTTAAGTATAAATAGTATTTTGTTTTTTCCAGTAATCTTTCAATTCCATGTAGATAATTTAGTTTATTCTGAAGTCCATTTTTTAATCAAAGTAAAATTTAGATGTAAAACAGTAAAATAATGGAATCCCTATTCAAAGCTGGAATCCCTATTCAAAATTTCTTGAATATACTTAATTATTAACTTGTTTTTTCCCTCCTTGAACGAACTTCATAACTTCTTTACACGAACAATAGCTTACAAGCTTTTTCTTTTTTTTAGAATTTTCAAATTTGTCAGCTCTAGCCTTGATGTTGATGAACGATCTTGTTGTTTATGATTAGATTTTAGAGCGTTGTTTTCTTTTACAGGATAAAAACTTCCTTTATTTCGAGAAAAATTATTTTACAAGTCAACTTTCTCTTATTAAGCTCTGAAAGGGATATTGTTGTGAAACTAAAGACATTGACATATTAGTCTATCGGAAATAACAAAACATTTTCCTTATTAAAAAGTATATAGAGTTAAACTTTTGTGCTTCTAAGAACATGTATGGATCGTCTTTAAAAAATAATGATATTGTTTTACCGGAAAAGTTATAGCCTGCATTTAACTATGTCTGCAAACAGTTGTTAAAACGTCTGATGATTGAGTTTATATAGTTCATTTGGATTTCTGAACTAATACTAAAAAAATAAAGAACAGAGGGAAGAAAGGCGAGATGTCAATGTTTCCAGTCTTTGAGATACTCACAATTGAAAGTTTGTTGAACAGCAGTTATTTCCAACTTTAGAACAAATTGGTCGCTTTTAGTATTTTATTGCTGGTACGCTTTATGTTAGTATTTTTAGGTAAATGTAAGGTGGTAAAATATTAGAGATACAGTGAACTCTCACTTATGCGCCGGCCCAAGGGACCAACAGAAAAAGGCGCATAAGTGAGAGAGACATATAAGTGAACAAGCCTATTCAAAGGACTAAAACGCAACATAGGTTCTAAAGAGAGGATGAATAAGAATGTTTCTATAGAAAAGGGACATATGACAACCGTTTGGTAATTACTTTAACGTAAGTACAATGATGAAGAGAAAACAAAAATTGTAGTATACCTAATTATAAACTGCTCCCTTTAAAACGATGCTTAATAGATAATTGTCCCCCTCCGAACTCTTGTTCATGCGGAAAAATGCCTTCCGTGAGCAATAAAGGCGACAGATTAAAGAGGAAAGTGAAGAGAAATGCTTACTTTTTAAGGAAAATAAATTAATCTTTCTACATTTTAGGGAGAATTCGGCGCATTGGTTAAATATTTATCTTTAGAGCGACGCATAAACGAATGATACTATCATTATTTTGCTATGGAATGTCTTGGGACCATTGAAAATCGTCGTATAAGTGAAAAAAGGAGCATAAATGAGGCGGCGTATAAGTGAGAGTTTACTGCAACAATAAAATGAATTGTAAAATCACATTTTACTTTGCCCCAGGACCCTTCTCGTAGTTTCAAGGATTTTCAAGTGTTTTTCACGCCTCTGCATGATTTCCTGAACATCAAAGACCTTTATGACAAAATTGGAAAACATCTAACTGAATTTGGATTTGTGCATCGATTATCCACACATGCACACGTACAATCATTTTAATTTAAATACTAGTTGCAATGTGGTAAGCTTCGCTTGCTCTGTCTCGAAAAAGAAGAAAAAAAAATGTTTAGTGACACACTGTCAACAATCAGGATTAAATAAAAAAGGTTATACAAGGTGTTGAATTTTATCCTCAATGTGTAGAAATAACAATTTTTGACTCTAAATTTAAATTTAGTGCTATTTAGATTTTTTTTTTGTTTCAAAAAAAAAAAAAAAAACATTGGTATTAAGGCAACCTTCCCAACTCCATGTAGTACCTTGCGAATCAAATTATTTTTGTGCCAAATTAGGCAACGATTCGACGTAAACTATAGATTGGTTTATAGCAAACACACACTAACACCCACCCACCTACATAGTATCTCCATTGTCCGGTGTTGCTTGGTCAACCTCCAAAATAAAAGTTGCGTCAATTGACGCGTTTGCAGCTTTCTGGCTTAAATAAACGACAAAAATAGTGTACCGTTTCTCGTCAACGTGTAGTAAGAGCAGTTTTATGACTCAAAATTTAAATTTACCCAGGTAGCACAAAAAACGTTTAAAAGTTTAATAAACGTTTTTAATCCGTTGTCACAACGTTAATAACCATTTTACAACCTTTAAAAAACGAAGTGTGCTACTGGGGTAGATCTGTTTGAGTTTTTTTTTTTTTTTTTTTGAATATCAAAAAAAAAAAAATTGTATGCAAATTAATGAGCATCAAAGGATTTCTGTGCCAAAGATATGACGTAAATTATGAACATAGAAATTTGGGAGACACATACCCTAACATACAGCCACTTTTACATACATAGAAGATATTTTTAGTTATAGTGCATTTATTTTCTATTTTATTTTGAAATTATTAATTGGAAAAAAGCTCAAAACAGCATTCGTCCTAAAATCAAAACTCTTCTATAACACGAATTGAATTTAACGGGAAAGACTCACATTTTGCCATTATCTTTTCTATTTTTCAATAAATCAAAAATGCTGTAAAAATTATATAAAATAAGAGATAAAAGTGCGAATTTTTGAAAATTCGTTTTAATGTTCCAACTGGTAAAAAACAAATAAACATATCTGCCGGTCCTTTAACTCAATAAGATCAACATAAAACAAGGAACAATGTGAATACTATGAAAACGAAAAAAATTGTTTCCCGTCTAGTATGTTCTTATTATTAATACCCGTTTTAGTTCCTTTGAATTAATATCGTGAACTTGGCAGACTTCTAAGTAAAGAGAAAGCAGAAAATCAATCAGTTTCTTTTTCGACGGGAAAAAATATAGGTAAGCAGAAACCATTTCGCTTGATATCAAAACTACTTGAAGCAGAAATCTTTAATCTCCTTCGCACACAAGTAAACTTTGAATCAGAAACGCAGTTCTTTCAATTTTATGATTTCTCTTAGTTCAAGTGAGATATAAACTTCATTTCATCTCTTCTGGTTAGCTTAAAGTTATGATTGTGAAAGGGTTTAAGAATTCATTTTTGTTTATCGTTAAGTTTATCGAATCAACAACTGATATTAGTTTCTTTAACTAAAACGGTGCACTGAGTAAACAATTTTGCAGCTGAATATTATTTTATTTAGTTTATTAAATTGCTTTGCTTTTCAGCTGTTATTCAGTGCGTTCTATGTTGCAGTAGAAGCTACAAAAATAACATATGATATGAAAAAAAAATATTAGTTCTAAAATTTGGATGCGAAAAACACTAATTGTTTTTTATAAGTTTTAATATGGTTTAATTTAATTGAAATGCAAAAATTATATCCAATGTATTCAATATCCCCTATTGTAATTATATTGATGTTCAACTAATAAGAATGAAGATTGATTTTTTTTACTCGCACAGTTAAAAGATTAAAACGTTTGGATTGTATACATCAAGTTCACTTTGACTACACATACATCTTTAGAGACTTCAAAGGGATTAGTTATTTTGTTTGAAGGTTAACGTTATGTTAACGCTTTTTAAATACTAAAGGAAAATGTTTTCACTGATTTTGACGTAACAAAAACGATAATTTCGAAGCAAAAATATTTGAGTACATATAATGCAAAACCATAAATAAAATTAACTGTTGTAAAAAAAAACACGAAAAAAATTATATTTCTTGGTGCTTATTGTTCGTACATACGATTTTTACAAAGACTGATTGCTTCATGTCTTCCTCAAATAGAGCCTTATCAGTTCTATTTTCCCTTTCTTTGATCGTTTCATTCTTAACCCAATATTTCTAAATTATCACTTCCTTCGGAGAACAATGCTTTTGTGTGGAAGTCCATCCATTACTGGTTCCAACTACCAACAGAAGGAGTAATGGGGAATCGATGATTTTTTTCCCCTTTAATAAGGAAAAGTACGTTATTTGAGGTCAAGTCCTATGTTTATTTTTTCTTAGTATGGTTCGTTATCACGTAACAGAAACCTCCAAACAAACTTATATTCTTAGAAGTCAAGTTTAGTCAATAAGAAAAACCTACTGGATAAAAAAAAATTAAATGGAAACGTTACCTTTTTATAGTTTCTTTAAAGGAATGAATCAAATTGATTTCGCGTCGATAAAATAAAAATGACAATACTAGGAATTACTTAAATCTTGAAGTTGTTTATAATGCAAAAAATGTTTGCAATGTAAAATATTTTTTAGATTCTTTCCATATGCGTATTTGGAACTAAACCAAACTGTAGCATTTACTGCCTACCCAAGGGTAATTTTTCTTTAACTTTCATTACTTAATGCGTGATTTTAATTTGTCTGGTATTAAAAAAAGAAAAAAAATCACATCGATACTTATATTTACTTAATACCACTGGGTTTTCCGTTGTAGTTTAATTAGACATATGAATATCTTTCTGCCAGATTTTAGTAACGATTTCAACATTTGGAACAAATTCGTTCATATAAAATACTGTACACATGGATTAGTTAAAAATTTAAAAACACAAAAAAAATATTCCTGTATTATTACTCTTAGACTGCTTGCTTATAATTCGGATTGGAAGTAATTGTATGATATTTAAAGAACATGCAGGGATGTTACAGCCACTTCATCAGAATCTAAATTCTGGCTGCTCTAGTGGATCGATTTTACTAGATAAGCTTACAATTATTGTCAATTTTATGAGCTTTGGGAAAATAAAAGTTTATTACTTATATGACACATTTCAATGGCAAAATAGAAAATTTTAATTGGTGACTAAAATAAAAACTTTGACGTAGCAAATATCTTAGGTAGCGATTCAGACACATATATTACAGAGTATATACACTCATGTCCAAAATTATCATTACATATACAAAATTAATGATATTCAAAAAAAATGTCCGATCAATGGGATCCATTTTTGCAGAAAATATGTGAAAAACAAGCCTAATTAGCATTATCCAATAATAAGTTATCCAACGAGTCTGTGATATGCAAATGTAGGCTTACGTCTTCCGGTGCGTAACGAAGTGCTTTGCGCAAATCGAATAACTGGGTAAATCTCTGCAATATAACGTTTGATTTCAGCGTGTAAGGGCTCAAATTAGTTTGCAATGATTTCGATGTATCATTTGGAGGAATCTGTAAAGTGGCAACCCATCGGCCGTTTAGAAGCAGGGCAGCCTATTACTGACGTAGTCAGATGTCGGCACATTTCATGACAGACAGTCTCCATATTATGGAACCAGTTTCAAACTGCGGGAGCAGTTGTAAGAAGGGTTGGACCAAGCCGTAAACGAATGACAACTGCTGCCGAAGCTCGATATTTAGCACTAACTGCCCGTCGTAATAGGAAATCTACTGCTCACCAGTTAGCTTCAGAGCTTGTAGCCGCCACTGGAACTGCTGTATCACGGCAAACGGTATACAGAAGGCTTAATGATACAGACCTTTATGCCAGAAGGCCAAAGGTATGTGTTTCACTGTCCGCACAACATAAGAGGAAACGCCAGAAATTATGCAAAGCACATCGGAACTGGAGTGAACTCCAATGGTCTCATGTTCTGTTTACTGATGAGTAGAGGTTTAGTTTTACAGGTGATTCTAAACGGGTTTACATGTGGAGGGAGTCAACAACACGAAATCATCCCACAAACATTATGGAACGTTACCGTTTTGGTTATACTAGTGTGATGGTATGGGGAGGAATAATGATCAATGGACATACACCCCTACAAGTTTCCGACAGTGGATCTGCGACCGGTGTGGTGATAGAGCCTTATGTCATATTTTTGAGAGGTGCATAAGGACCTGACTTTTTTGTTATTGACGAAAAAACTCGTCCAAATCGAGCAACGTCGGTGATGACTTTCTTGAAAGTGAAGGCATTGAGCGAATACCGTGTCCAGCGAAGTCTTCTAATCTGAATCCGACAGAGAACTTATGGGACTACCTTGGAAGAACAATTGCACGTAGACCTCACCCTAGTCGAACTGTAAATGCTCTGAAGATAGCATTACTTGAAGAGTGGAGCTTAATTCCCCAAACTGTGGTTAACAACGTTATTGCCAGTATGAAAAGACGTTGTAATATGAGTGCACAAGTCATGGGAGGTCATATTCTGCATTAAAATCGTAAGGCTTAAATCTGTTTCGCGTTATTCCTTTTTTTCTGTGATTGTTTTTCCACATTTTATTACCATTTTTCATGTTTCATGCTACAATTTTATATTATGTGCAAGGCCCTTATTTTCCCCTTTGTTATTTATGTGTCATAATGCTATGTAACATTCCATAAAACATCATAAATTCATAGTTCACAGTCTCTGAGAAATTCGTGAATTTATGCATGTGAAGATAATTTTTGGACATGAGTGTAGTTGAGTATACTAAAGGCCATATCACACGAGAGAAAATTAAAAGCAATCGTATCTGTATCGGCAACCGTAAGCGAAAATTCTCCGGCAGGAGATTGCCTATAGGGTTGCTAACGGTTGCTCATACGGTTGCTCGCGTTTCTCTTGGGAGAGGGCTCTATTTTCTGATCTTTATCCTTCTGCGTGCTTCAGAACGTTCATCGTTTTTCTACGAGATAGCCAGATATTTGCACCGCGTGATCGAAGCTCGTTTTCGGCATTTATGGATGAATTAAAAAAAAAAAAGACACAATGCAGCTATTGCAGCTTTAATTGTTGGTGCCATTATGAAACGGAGGAAGAGGAAGAAACAATGGTCAAGGTCATGGCTACTCAGAAGAATTCAACTTGGATGCTATGAACTTGGATGCTTCGATAAATATGATTGTCATTTTCAATGTTTATTTCAGGCCTCTCTTCGGGGGGGCACTGCCCCCCCCCCGGAGGAAAACTCAGTTTGCCCTAATCTACAAAAATAAATCAATTACAGTAAAAAAAAAATGGGCAAGTAAATATTTAACTAATAAATATAAAAGTATTAACGAAAATTTTAAAACATTCATCATGGGGAAGGGAGGGAGGGGGCATCAAAGGTGGTCTTCAATTGCCTTCTAGAATATCAATTTTGGAAAACTGCCGGGGAGGGGTTGTATTTGAACCCCCTTCTTTTTCCCCTTGAAGTCATTAAAAATCGCCTACAGTTTTCTTTTTCTTTTTTTTTTCGGTGGGGGGGGGGGTGACTTCCAAGAAGAGTGCTGAGCTGTATCATTTTTTATAATGTTATAAAATATAGTTTACAAATACGTTTTTAGAATATCAATTTTTAAATTATTTGTAAACTCCATCCGTTTACACAACGTCGTCAAATATATGGCTTGAAATTGCCTAATCATGACTTCATTTTCGAACGTGTTTTAGAAGAGAATATCAAATCGCATTCTTTTTCCTCTACTATTACCAAAGGTTGTCGATAATTGCATTTTTGTACCTAAACTTTCAAAGCTTCCCCGGGGCGGGGGGGGAGGGGCATCTGACCCCAATTCTTGTCTATTTTTTCTCAAACATGGCTTATAATTGCATTTTCTGGTATTTCAATTTTGGAAAATTCTGGGGGGGGGGGGGTCTGTGGACCCTTTCCCTTTCCCTAATATCCAAAGTTGGTTTCAAGTCCTGGTTTCATCCCTGGTGTGAAGTCAATTATTAAGGCAAATTTACAAATTGATATTTCAAAATGTTAAAGTTTATATTGAGAGAATGTAGTTTTCAATTTATTTCAGAGGGAAGAGAGGTGGTCCACATCACTCTCCCTTGGCAACTGCGGATATAGCTTCTGGTTTTGTGGGAGGTCATTTTTGAAAAGTTAAAGGAGGAAGGGGATGCAATTTTATGGCTCAAATGGGGAGTGGGCAAATTTATCGAAAAAAAGTCCCCGAAATGCAATTTTAAGCCACCCCCATGATCCCTCCCCTCCGGAGCAAAACGTCTGAAAGAAACACTGGTCATTTTTCTAGCTATTTCCTCATACGAAAATCTTTTTAACGTTCGCAACTTGTACGCAGGCGAGTGTAGGTTCCATAAATGATCTTTCATTCGCGCTTCGTTGATTAAAAATTCTGTAATTTCAGAGCTCCACTCTACATCAACATTCACCGCCATGTGGTCGCCATCTTCACGAATGTTTCACGCCACTTCGTAGCGAAGGGGTTGCTGACGTCACAAAATTCCAGCTCCCTGATTGGTTCTTCCGTAAGTTGCCTAAAATTAGAAGCAATTTTTTCCCTGGGCAGAGAAAAAATTGCCTCTATTAGGAGCAACTGCCATTTCCTTTTCACACGAGGGTTTTAGAGCAATTGTTGGTGGAAACAGGTGGAAAAACAGGTTCCAGATAGAGTTGAGGATTGCTTTTGCGGTTACGATCGCCTGTAATTTCTATCGTGTGATATGGCCTTAAGAATATTATATCAAAAAACTTATAGAAAACCTCTCAAAAACAAACATCTTTTCGTAGCTAAGCATAACAGGAATGATAAAAATAATTTCGTGCTTTAAAGTTGCTGTTATGAGTTAACATCTGTTAAAAAGAAGAAACATAGTTATAATTTCCAACATAATAAGCTTCTATCTTCCTCGACATTATTTTTCCTGTTTTCCTATCATGGTGATTTGTTTACTGCACGAAAATGTTTGCTTTTCACATATGCATTTATTCATATTATCTCTTTTGTATGTGATGAAGAACAAAATATGTTTTTTCTTGAGATGTATGTAGGCGTATTAAAAAGCATATTTCGCTCTGTCACATGTTTTTTTTTTTGGTATCTAAACTTGGCTGTTACTTTTTATTTCTTGGCTTGAAATATTTTATTCAGCCCAAAATATCGCGAATGGGTGTTTTTCAAAATATGATGTGGGTAAAATAATATTTACTTCATTTATACTATAATAGAGGTAGGGAACCTTTTCACCACTAGATGCCGCATTTAAATTAAGCAGTTATAACGAATGCCCAGATAAGGTGAATAACCTTTCAATGCTT
Organism: Uloborus plumipes; assembly: GCA_038373865.1. Classification (NCBI taxonomy): domain Eukaryota; kingdom Metazoa; phylum Arthropoda; class Arachnida; order Araneae; family Uloboridae; genus Uloborus; species Uloborus plumipes. Next base: position 17,137 of record JAXGGA010016341.1, on the reverse strand, counting down.
TCTTTATGTATGTTTAAAGAGTTTGTTTGTTTTAATAAATTAATGTATTTTTATTACTTTATGTTACACAAAACAAGCAATTAGTAAATTGTTACAGAATCAATCTTAAATGATATTTGCTATAAACATTTTTATATTTAAATACCTACTTAAATACAGTGAACTCTCACTTACACGCCGGCCCAAGGGACCAACAGACAAAGGCGCGTAAGTGAGAGAGGCGTATACGTGAACAAGCCTATTTAAAGGACTAAAATGCAATATAATTTCTAATAAGAGAATGAATAAGAATGTATCTATAGACAAGGGACATATTACTAATGCTTGGCAATTACTGTAACGTAACTACAATGAAAACAAAAATTGTAGCATACCTAATTACAAACTGTTCCCTTTAAAACGATCCATAATAGGTAATTGTCAATCTTCGAACCCTAGTTCCATGCGGAACAAATGCCTTCCGTGAGCAGTAAAGGCGAAAGATTAAAGAGGAAAGTAGAAAAATACTTATTTTTTTAAGAAAATAAATATTTTTGTTATTTACATTTTACGGAAAATTCGGCGCATAAGCGAAATATTTATCTTAAGAGCGAAGCATAAACGAATGCTACTATCATTATTTTGCTATGGAATGTTCTGGGTCCATTTAAAATCGTCGTATAAGCGAAAAAGGCGCATAAATGAGGCGGTGTATAAGTGACAGTTTATTTTGCTCATATTCCTTGTTATTTAACTAGTAAACATTTCAAAATTTACTTTCGAAGTTAAGTATAACAATTAACCTTTTTTTGTAAATAGCGCACAATAAGCCCATTTTATATTAAACTAGCGGTACCCGCACGGCTTTGCCCGTGGCATAAAATTAAAAGATATATTTGTAAAAGAAAATATTTGTAAGATAATTGATATAGCAGAAAAAATGCTCTATTTTAGTTATAATTCAACTATAATTTCTTCAAAGTGTATGATATAAAAATCTGGTTTGGACCCCACACTACTTCCTTTTACGTGTAAATTTCTTAGTAGATGACTTAAGTGCTAAAATAGTGCTTGGAGTGATCAAGATAACAATTCAAACATTTATAACCCTAGTTTGCCACGAAACAATGCAAAAAAATGTTTTACAATGATTAATATCCTAAATATCGCCGATATTAACATCATTCAGTGGATTTTTCGCAAAATACCGCCAATAGCGCCAAATTGAACCCCCCCCCCCAAAAAAAAAAAAAATTAAAAAATCGCCAAATTGGCGACAAATACTTGGCGAACGAAGGCTTGACGATATATAGCCAAGTTGTCGCGCCAATTCATATCACTTGTGTCTGCATTTAAATTAACACTGATTTGCTCCATAAAAGGGGTAAAACACCCCCTTGGGACATTCGAATGCAACCCCAGGGGGAGATGCACAAAAATAAGCCAAAAGAGCCTCTTTGCATAATTTATAGGAAACATAATATTTGAGTATGGAAATTGCAGTATGGAAAATATTGCAGAAAGAATACTCAATTTTAGTCATAATGCAACTATAATTCCTTAAAACTATGGTATAAAAATGAGACAAAAGAGAAAATAAGAACAATTTGTTGCTCACAGAAACCAACGGAAATCTTACCAAAATTTGAAAGAAGAAGAAAGTTTCCATTCCTAGCTTTAAAAACAAAACAATACATTTTCCGAAATGAAACACTTTAAAAAGAACGATGCAATGTCACAATTTATACGATATTTGGTTAATCTTTGTGCTTTGGGTACCACTTTCTCGCTAAATGGGCATAGACGCGCCTACTACTGTTTCCAAACGTTGCCAAAATCAATACTGCTGAAATGCGAAATCTATGAAAATGAAAAAAAAAAAAAAAAAAAAAAATCCGCCAAATCTTTTAATTAAGTCTTTAGTATATTGGAAACAGGGTTGCCAGAAAAATACTACGCTCCTCATTTGGGCCAAAAAAATACTACCGTAGTATCAAAAATACTACGTCTGGCAACGCTGGAAAAAGAACGAAACAAAAATAAGTATGAACACGTAACTATGGTAGCAGCATGAAAAGTTGATTTCCGTTGATAAAATAATTCATTTCATCTCTATTTTCAAACAAATTTTATTCTCGAGCTTAACCATTTTAGAATCGTTTGGCTTGCTTTACTGAAGGTAAACCTTGAATTCCGGGATTCTAAAAACAATTGTTACAGCTCTCCTGATGATTGTAGAAACTTCGAAAAAACTTCATTTTGTGCAGAAAATTTCAAGCTTTCGAATGACATAAGACTTGAAAATGTGTATGAAATATTTCTTCCCTATTTTATCGCATTTTCGCTAAGAATTCGAATAGAAAAGGAACGAAATGGAATTTTCGAAAAAGCGCTTCGAGGTGCAAAACTACATGCTACAAACTAATTTTGTGCCAAGTGTCATGAAAATCGACCGAACGGTTTTGGCGCTACGCGCGTAACAGATAGAAAGAAAGAAAGAAGGAAAGACAGACCCACCTTCAGCTTTATTATTAGAAGAGAAAACACGTATTATGGTGGTAATTACCACGTAAAACTTGAATATTTAACAAAATAAGTTGGAGACAAAGGATAAAATTCAAAATCTGGACCTTTTATCCACCCGCTGAGAAATCCGGATTTTTTGCCATCGCTGTCTAAAAATGTGTACCTTCTGTTCGTGGACCTTATGTTCTTTGGACCCTATGGTTATTGAACCTTGTGTCTGTCGGACCTTCTGTTTCTCGCATCTTTAATCCCTTGGAAATTTTGGACGTGGATCCTCTGTTCGTGGAACTTTTGGTTTTGGACCTTTTAACCCTACACTGCATTGTGTTGCCAATTGGATACATGGACAATTTTTCCTCCTTATGAATAGTAGAATGTAGTCATATGGCAACTCGATGCATAAAAAGCAAGTATTGGGTATCTTTAAAGCAATTTTTACCATTTATCCTCAATACATGGCAGCACTGGTCTATTACATGCTTTTAAATGGATCCATATGGATAGCGTTTAAAATCACTTAAACTACCAAGTTTTGAGATTATTTTTTTCGATGAAATATTTTTCTTTGTCTTTTAAAGAAATAACATAAATAAAATAAACATTTATCTTTCGTTTAAGATGCGTTTTACATCAAACTAATTATTTGGAAAAAATCCAGGACGTAATACATGCCTATAGCCATTTGGCAATATTATGCAGTAAGCATCCATAGAACACTTCGATTTATCTCTGTAGTTCAATAAGTATGTGCTTTGTTTATGTTTTGAGCCTGCTTCTTTCTTTTTTTGGAAGGTATAGAATAATCATGCGAACCAAAAAGTGTTACTTTCGGATGTTCTACCGTTTATTAGACCTCGCTATTATCAATGCTTAGTTGATTCAGTAGAGAAACGCTTTTAAAACGTGGTTCATTTTAAATTGCAGTTAGCACAAACGTTGTGCTTACACGGATAAGTAAAATCATTAATAATTTAAAAATATAGTTTAAAAAAAACTAAAAAATACGCTTTTACATAGGAATCCGCTGTGATCATCATTGGTTTTCCTCTGATTTTCAAAACTACTGAATATCCGCGCTTCAGTTTACATGCACTTATCACATTCACCACATCAACATGTAATATATTTTAGCCTTTAGTATTACAAATAATATTAAATATATTACTTTAATATTCGCAAAGTACATGAATTTCATCTTTTATTCAGAGTTACATACATACATACAAACAAACCCATATGTGAAACTAATAAAAGCCTATTGAAAAGAGGGAGACCATTAGCTGCAGAGGAACTCGTGCGCGCTCGCGTTACAAACCAAAAAAAGAAATCTTGCGCGAGAAAGCCCCCAAAAGATATCAGATTTGACAGAATTGATCATCGGAAAGAACACAGTACAAATAAACAACCTTGTAAAATGTCAAAATGTAAAGGATTACAAGAGTAGTGCACCAAATGTTCAATTCCTCTACTTTTTAACAAAAAAAAAAAAAAAAAAAGTTTCCAAAACTATCTTTAAAATCATTTTTATCTCTTGAATGCATGGTGTAGCCATTGGGCAACAAAAATATTTTTAATTAGAAACTGGTGAAAATTTAGAGTTAAATTTTTTAAAATATTTTTCCATGTTTGCTTATTACATTGAAAAACACATATTTTTTTCTAAGAAAAATAAAAAATCATGCAGTGTAGGGTTAACCGGATTCCAAACTTGACAGCATCTGTGCATACAAAAGCGTCCTTTATTGCTTTATAAAATTACTATTTTATTTTTCCTTCTTTATTCTCGCAAGATTTCATGCTTTAAAAAAAAAGGAACTCTTATTAAACAAGAATTTAGGCAATAGAAATATCACTCACAAGTACCTTGTATTCATTAGTTATCTGTTTTATACGAACCAAAGGAATAAATACTGCAATGTGTATTAAATGTTTCATTAGCAGATAGCATAAAATACACAAAATAATGAGTGAAAAAGAACAAATAAAAAATTAAAACATCAGCCTAGTACGACCTAATACGACGTAATAACATGAAAATTCTAACATGATGGCAGAAAAAACCTGTTAGAACAAAAATAAAAATAATCTTATTCAACAGTTATTTGCGATAAAAATAAAATAAAAAGCATTAAAACGTAGTTGCAATAATAGAGGACTAATTGAAAGAAGATTTACACAAACATTAATATTTTTCCGAAATAGCAAATTAGAGAAAATATATCAACTCATAATATTATTTTAAGAACGAAATAAAATGAAGGCGGATAATATGAAGGTGTAATTGTTACTGATGACATAAATTTAAAAAAAAAGATATCCCATATGAGATAATTTTCACATAACGAGAAAATTATCATTCCATTTTATTTGTTATCAAGTATTAAAGAACAAAAAGTTTAACGCGACAAAGAAGTGCTCACTCGTATTCAAATTAAAAATTAATTTCATTTTCCAGATAAATCAAATCGCGTTTATTCATTCTCATCGCAGAGTCAGCAGTTTTAAATTTTTTAATTAAAGTATTGAAATACATTTATCAGTAAATATATCTGCCTTATCAAATACAAAATTAACCACGGACTTTCAAACACAAAAATTATTAGATTATGAATTGCATTTTTGATTCTTCTAATGATGTATTTGTGGAAATACCACCATTTCTAGCAGCGGTATATTTTATTACTGCAACAAATAATTATTACCCTTTAGCTGTAATTTTATCAGATCGTAATTAATTACTTAAAACCAGATACTTTAGTAGATAAAATGTAATTAGAGAGATGGCAGTGATACATGTTCACCTAATTTATTCCCTGACAAGATTAAAATCTGGGCACCATTTTCTGAAACTTTTATTTGATCGTGTTCTAGTGTGATATCAAGTTTTATGAAATAAATTAATCATGAAGCTAATTTCAAAATTTAATTTTAATCCTTATTGTGGTAAAATGAAGTTAATTACAGGCCATTATTTATCTTGAATTGTTTCGTTTATGAATTATAGGTCAAAGAATACCATTTAATAATTTAATGAAAATAATTTTTGACGCATTTTTGCACATAACACTCCTACTGTATGCCCACAAGAACATCTATGAAAATGTAACCAAAAAGTTGCAATAAGTAACTACTCACATTTAGACATTTAGATATGTTTCCTCTCTTTTAAAGAGTTCAATTCCTGTCGACCGAGTTCTGCTTGGTTAAAAAAAAGAGGTTTGTAAAATCGTGTTTTTTTCTTAAGTCCGAAGTACTTATTTAGATAAATTTAAAAAGCATCTTTAAGCCCTTGGTTGCAATTACGAATTTAAAACAGCCGTACTTTTTTTTAAAAAACACAACCTTATTTGGACAAAAACATCACGACCTTATTTAAACGATACGCATTGCGAAATCACACCACAATAACTTTATTTTGATCGATCTCTTTAACATTTCAAAAACAATAACAATTCTGATGTCGCCAAAACTTGTTTGCCAAATGCCATAAAAATTTACGCTGATGAGGTTAAATATGAAATCCATTGTTATAATAAACGCGGTTGCCATGAAACAGTACCAATAATAATGATCGTAAGGAAAATGGTAGAAGAAAGCTGTACCTGGCGACCGAGCCCCGCTCGGTTAAAAAAAAAAAAAAAAAAAAAAGAGAGATAAACTTTTTTAACTCCTTGGCTGCAATTACGCTTTTACAACAGCTGTAATTTATTTTTGAAAAAAAAAAAAAAAAACAACCTTATTTGGACAAGACATTATCATCACAACCTTCTTTAAACGATGCGCACCGAAAAATCACACCACAATAACTTTATTTTGATCGATCTCTTTACCTTTCAAAATCAATAACAGTTCTAACGTTGCCAAAATTCGTTTGCAAATACCATAAAAAGTTAAATTACGCTGATGTGACTAAATATGAAACCGGAGAACAGGGATACTGCATCCATTCTCATCAACCTCTCCCGCGCCTTCGGCGCCACATTAAATGATAAATATGAAACCCATTGTAATAATAAACGTGATTGCTATTAAACAGTAACAATGATAGTAATCACAAAGAAAATGGTGAAAAGAAATCTTCTCAAACTTTTAATGAAGGCACAAAAAACGGGATTTTTTTGTGAAAACTAGCGTTTTTACAGAAAAAAACGCCGATGTAGATGAACTCAAAAACTAAAACTTTATCTAAATACACAATTTTAACAAAATCGTTACAGCCGTTTTCGAGATCTGAAGTATATACAAGAATTGCTGGTTTAAATAGATAAGATAAAAATGGCGCCATTTCATTTTACTCAAAATCATATATTTTCCTTTTTGCCATTTCCAAACACATATTCAGCTTACGTGAACATGAAAGCTCGTGACGCAAAGGAATCAAACGAGCGACTACGAAAACATGAAAAGGCTTGACTATATATATAGAGGCTTGTAGGATGAGGTGCATTTTTTTAAAAAATGAACACCTTTAATGATGGTAAGCAATGGACACGGCAAGTAAATAAAACTTGATGCATCAAAAATAGATGTAATTAGACCAATTTCATACGCACACTAACAACAAAACCAGAAAACAAAAAAGCTGCAACAACTGCAATAATAAAATTTTGAACTTTAATTACTCGCAATTTCTGTTTTGTCATATAACCCCTTCATCTGCCAAGAACGTCACAGATTAAAAGTGAGTTGAAACTGAGAGAGAGATAGAAGAAAATAATTGATTACAGTGTTCCCGAAATTTTGCATTAGATCCCTTTTGACGCATTCTTTAACTTGCTTTCTCATAATATTTATCATTCTTGATTTGCTCTGAAAAACAAGTGTTAACCCCAAAACTACTGTCGAGTGAATGTAAATAGCCATCATGACTGATCAAAAGAAACGGTGAAATTCCTAAAGACGAAATAAAAGCGCATAGTTTAAGTAACATGCAGCGATTTGGGGAACATTTTCAGGAAAGTCGTAGAAACCCGTGAGATTCCCGAACGTTACCCAAAAACAACCTGTGACGTTTCGTACTTTTTTTTACAGTATACGCATCAAATTAAAAAAAAAATCATAACCGGGAGTCAATCGGTTCTTTCTTAAAATGTCATTACTTCTTTTTGGTTTGACTTAGCGCTATGATGTCACAATTCGAATCAATTGAAGGGTTGGGGAATAAAGGAAAATTGCGAGTAATGAAAGTTCAAAGTTTTAATGTTGTAGATGTTACAGCTTTTTTGTTTCCTAGTTTTGTTATTAGAGTGCGTATGAAATTGGTCTATTGACATCTACTGCTTGATGTATCAAGTTTTATTTGCTTACCTGTATCCATTGCTTACCAATGTACAGATTGTTCAATTTTTAAAATGTAACTTGACCCCTTCATCCTCCAAGAACTTCCATTAAAAAGTGATCTTGCAATTATTGCATCACAAAATGCATTTTTTTTAAACCAAATGTGAGTTTACAAAAATGCATGATAACTTTCTTCTTTTAGAATAATAGGACATTTAACGATCATTTTAATGTTTTTATTTAAGTCAAAAAATATTAATTTTTACATATTTTAACATACCTTAACTTTTATTCAGGCATGAGAATCTAAATTTTGTCACAAAAGAGACCTCTGGTCTCTGTTGCAATTTAAAAATAGAGCTGAAGAAGTGTTACGTAATACTTGTCGAACAAAAATGAAATGTGCAGTAGAATTTCGTATTACATACGTGCTTCGTTTAACAAATTTACTTTCTAGTTTTGCATTTAATTCACTTTTGTTATGAAAATGCAAGTTAAAGTTTTTTGAATGCATGAATGAACCTAATTATAATATCAAAACGTATCAGAAATTTTCAAACCTTTCACATTGTGATATTCCTAAACTAAAATGTGAAGAAAAAGTGAAAAGATAGGAAAATGCAAATCGTAAGTGATGTGTAAACTTTAGAAACAGATGTTCGAGAAATATGTTTTTTCAAAAAGCTTTTGTATTCACAAATAATAATGGTGCTTTAAACATAGAGATAAAAATAAATGCTTCAAGTATTTTAAGATGTTTTTTTCGATATGTTATATCCTTTAAAAGATGAAAGAATCAAAATCTTTCACGACTATCATGCACCAGAAGATATTCGATTTATGTTCGAACTAAGAAGTAGGATATGATATTTCAAAGTATTAGTAATGCGTTGAGTGCTTTTGTGTATCTTATAAAAATATTTTTTTAGTGTATGACAATATAGAATAGTCTAAGTAATAATTTGAAATATGTTGTTGGATACATGGTATGCATATGAATACATTTAAAGTGTCAATGAATAGAAAGCATTACAGATGCATCGAACATTTATGCACATTTTTTAGATTGAAAATACTAATACCAAATTTATAATCCAAAAGCTCTATCTTCAAAAGAGCTTAACCTACAGGAAAGAGATGGGTTCTGTTAGCCCACTATACAAATATACCGGCATTCTTTTTTTTTCTCTTTTAATCCTTCTCTCAAAATATTTTTTTTACAACGTGGAAAACATTCTACATGTTTACTTTTTGCAGTCTTGAAAAGATTTAGACAATTTTCAACTCTTCTGCAGACATGAGGGTAGCTATATTTAATAGTTTTTGGAGTGCGGGTTTCATCTTAAATTTTTTTAAATGGGTATAAATTGGCAGATTGGGACTGGAAAAATAGTAAAAACTACTGGTTCTGAAGGGTGAGACATACTGGTGATCCTGCAACTCGTCAGATGGCGTCATCTCCCACCATTTTCATGCCACAATGTTCTGCATGGTAGATGAGCCATGACCCTTGCACATGCCACATTGGCAGACAGCTAATCTGAAAAAAAAAAAAAAAAAAACCACCCGGCAACTGAGGTCCAGAAAGAAAATAGAAAACATATAGCAATAGATCATTGCCAAAAAGTAATAATAAAAGAAAAGAAAATAAAAGAAATAAAAGGAATTCCGGGATACATTTCAAATAAATAAATAAATAAATATACAGATTTTTTTTCTATAAATTTTCCCTTTTACTGCAAAACTTGACAAACAATCTGTACAATATAAATTACTTTTTGACTAAAAATTTACTACCGGCCACCTTGTCTAGTGGTCAGAGCAGTCTGCCACGGATGGATGGTGTGGTCCCGGGTTCGAGCCCCGGCTTGGGGATGGATGTGCTTTCTCTCTCCTGTCCTTGTCCCTTCTTTGTGTGAATGTGTTGTTGTGAAAGGTTGCCTACCCTATAAACGGGTACCTATAGCATGCGTGTACTGTAGAAGTCTAACTTCACACCAAATAACGTACAGTTGGAAAAGCAGCGCACCCAAAATTGCCGTCCTGGCTGGCACATGAAGAAAAAAAAACTGAAAAATTACTATAATATAATTGACAAGTCTAATATGAACACAGTTTTGAGCTTTACCCCAAAAATTTCGAATCTCAATGTTTGGAAAACAATCTGTTACGCTTGCTATATTACACTTTCTATTTCGACATATTATTATTGTTATTGTTAATTTCTGATGTTTTTATTTAAGAAGAAAAAAACAAATAAATAAACAAAATAAATCCGCACACAGCAGAAAAAAAGCAAAAAAAAAAAAAAAACTCCTGTATTCCACAGCAAAGTAAGCTGGTTCCTTAGCTACCATCTACATGGTTGTAAATTTCAAAGGGCTGTTTTGAACAACAAATAGAATTTGGGACATTTTATTATGGAGTGTTTTTACAAAATATACTAAAGTAGTTTTGGGAATCAATATAACATTCAAGTTTTATGGTGCTTGAAAAAAATTCAAAATAGTAGTAAAAATGCTGTACATTTTCTAACTTTAAATTGATCAATTTTACAGCTCTTACATTCATTTATACACTATGTGACTACTTTATTGTGACCATCTTGAAGTGATCAAAGAACTAATCGTCGGAATTAGTTTTTCGACTTTATCAGGATATTTTGGAAATACACAAAAGTAGCACAAATAAAAATTTAGTGAGTTACGTAGGGAAAAAATACGTTTTGATGCTTTTCAAAAGCGAAATGATTGTAGAAATTTAAATACAAGGAAATATAAAACATGATAGTCACTCACTAAAAAGAAAAACAAGTTATTGAAATGTCATAAACTGTACCCGAAAAGCCACTTTTAAAGGGCAATGAAATATAATTTTGGGAAAATACTCGGATGCTGTTGTTCCTTAATCTTGTATAATAATTTCATTTTGTCCATCTCTTCTGCCGTTGACCTGATATATTAACTGTCAGCCTAAACATAAACACTGTAATAAAAGTATTTCAAAATATTCCTGGAAAAAAGTAAGCATCTAATATACCTACTTTTTGATATTAACCTTACTAAAATGAACCTGGAATAATTCTGAAGAATTCAGAAACCGTCCCAATAATCTTGTTTAGATATGTTTGTTGCAAGAGACTGGCACCTACATGGTTCACCAAGAAGCTTCTGAAACCTTTTTGCAATATAGCCGAAGCTAAGGCAAACTTAAGAACTAAAACCAAAGATTTTTCTCTTGTAATTCAATCCTTGAGAGCAAAAACTATATCAGTCACAAAAACTCGAAAATTCGTTTTTTATAGAAACGAACTGCGGGGCGCAAGATGTGTGTTGAGGTACTAATTCGAAAGATACGGGAGCTGTTATTTGAACGTTGACCGTAGATATAATGCTGGAAGTAAGATGTTTTTTCTCTCTCCTGGACAATTTGAAGTTCTGGACTTACGTCGTTTTTGCACTCACCTATTTAATTCTTGCAAAGTTACAGTAAGCAGAGCTTTCATTTCCCCCTTGTTCGGGACTTAGTCACCCAGTAAGTGCCATAATCGAGTTGAAGCCGGCTAATACATGCGAGACACTTAATAAAAAAAGATTTGCATATATTTACACTGGTAGCTAAACATATATATACGACTTATAAAAATGCATGAAACTGATTTGCAAATGCATTTGTTTTTTACAAAAAATGGTTTGAAAACTCGTAAAATCCAGAAACGTTACGTGGAAGTAATCAAACATGTTACCGTATTTTCTAACAGTGCAATGATTTGCAATACACCACCAGATCATTTGTTCCATCCATGGACTGCAGTTTCGTGCTTTGTGGCACTCAGCAGCATGGAATAGGAATTAAACGAGCTAGAGGCAACAAAAACTGGTAGCTAATGTGAAATTAGAACACCAGCGAGCGACCGCACTTGGTACTGTAAACTTTCGAAAATTTTGCTGCAAATCTCGGGTATAGACCAGTAAGTTACCGCCCCTAAACCAGGGATTAGGCAGAAACATGCAATACACCACCAGATCATTTGTTCCATCCATGGACTGCAGTTTCGTGCTTTGTGGCACTCAGCAGCATGGAATAGGAATTAAACGAGCTAGAGGCAACAAAAACTGGTAGCTAATGTGAAATTAGAACACCAGCGAGCGACCGCACTTGGTACTGTAAACTTTCGAAAATTTTGCTGCAAATCTCGGGTATAGACCAGTAAGTTACCGCCCCTAAACCAGGGATTAGGCAGAAACATGCAATACACCACCAACTCGTTTAATCCATCCATGGACTGCAGTTTCGTGCTTTGTGGCACTCAGCAGCATGGAATAGGAATTAAACGAGCTAGAGGCAACAAAAACTGGTAGCTAATGTGAAATTAGAACACCAGCGAGCGACCGCACTTGGTACGGTAAAACTCGAAAACCAGTAGGTAGCCCCAAAGCCAGGGATGAGGCAAAAACATGCAATACACCACCAGCTCGTTTATACCATCCTGCTGACGAATGCCAAAAAAGCACGGAACTGCAATTCATGGATGTAGAGCTCCTTTGGAGGGCAGGCTGACTTGTCCGACATTTTGGTTCCAAGACATTCTTAGACCCAGCCTCGTTATAGGTATTTGAAACACATTAATATTATACCTGGTTGCTCTGGCGTAAAATAACTTACGATTATTTGGATAAAGCATATTATTAGGTAAATTTAAAAAGATAACTTATTTCTCGAATTTAAAAACATTTTATTGGGAAATGTTTCATGAAATTGCGTCTATTTTTATATTGCACTTGTTTTAAGCCTGAGTTTACGAAATGTTTTTGTCATATAGACAAAAATAGTCAAATATCATATATGCGGCTACAATTTAAGCTTAGCTTCCATTTTTCTTCAATGCGACTTGAGTACAGATACCAGTGATTCCCGTTTTGGAACCAAAATGTCGGATGAGTCAGCTTGCCTCCATGAATGGAATAAACGAGCTGGTGGTGTATTACATGTTTCTGCTTTAGCCCTGGCTTAGGAGCGGTTATTTACTGCTTTATAGTGCAATGATTCTTGCAGATAATTTACTTATTGAGTGAAATATAGGGGAGACTGGGGACGGTTGTGACGCGGGGCGGTTGTGACAGTCGTCATATTAGCTAAACCGTGATTAATACCTGGTTGAAGCAAAGAGAGAGAGTATCAGCATGTTTGTCTGAATGTGTGTCAAAGCATTGCGGTAGCCATCGAGCGACATTAACGCTAGCAGAGGGGTTGGTTACTTTTTAACAGTCAAAAGTAAGTTTTTTTGTTCGATGTCTTTTAGTAATTCCTGTTGAATGGGTACAGATAGAGAAATGAAAGTTTTCTCTACGTAAGTAGTGAACCTTAATAGTGAAATAGCAGTGATTATATTTTATGTAGGCTATTTTGTATTGCCATGGCGATTGCTGTTTTCAAAAGTAGTGGGTTGGGGTCGGTTGTGACAAATTGCGTGGGGACGGTTGTGACACGAGTAAAACATGTTTTTATCATATTTGATGCCCATAATACGCTTGGAGAAGACAGAAATAGGGCAGTGTGACCTAATGAAATATAAAGAAGCTTATAAAGAAGTGAAACTTTTTTTTCTTTCGGACAGCTTTGGAAATGCAACGTTAATCGTAAGTCTTTGCTACGAAACATTCATTCGTAAACGCGATGGAGCCGGCCGGCGCTGTCACAATGAAAACAACGTGTGCATAGGTTATATTGCTCATAATAAAGTGCTTTTGAGCTTACATATACGCTGAAAGCAGATATGAGAGTAAAATGGTTACTGAGAAATGGTTCCGTTCATTTATGAATAGAAATGTTTCACGTCTGTTCGTGTAGCTCATGCAACTAGCCTTTCAAGAGCAACAAGCTTCAATAAAACAAATAAATGTGGAATCTTTCTTTAATACTTGAGAATTGTTATGAACAGACACGGTTATGACCCACAGGATGTGCATAATGTTGCCAAAACAGGACGTTACGAAATTCCAAAAACCTGATATTTTTGTAAAACTTGGTATAAGGCTACTTCAACTGAACGAGACACATTGTTAAATGTTAAACTTTCCCAGATGAAGGTTATGTTGAATTACGTTTAATATTACTTGAAATTAAAAGTGATCTAGACTGTTTTGCTGTATTTTTGAACTTGTCACAACCGACCCCAAGCACTGTCACAACCGCCCCTGGGGTGGGATCGGTTGTGACACTTTTTCCTTTTTTGTTTAATTTGGTCATGTGAGTTAACTATTGTACTTAGGGAGAAAATTTTAGTGTTTATAAGCAGGCAAAGAAACACTTTAACATAAAAACAACTTTAAACCAGCTCACAGGCATTGCTAAGGGATCTATGGGGGAGCAAATGAAAATTGTCACAACCGTACCCAGTCTCCCCTACACATCCAATATTGCATGAGGAACATAAAATGTTCAATTTTCTAAGGAAATTTTAAGCACATCTGTGTCCTGACATGGATTTTTTTTGATACATTATGATATGCAAATATATAGTTTTTAGTTTTTTTTAATGTAATTGAGAGCATTGGAATCTTAATATAGTACTAAAATAAACCATAATATACTATTTTTATATTAAACACATCACGCTTCCATATTTTATCACAAAACTTGTGGTTTTCATGCGTTAATTTGCTGTTATTTTTTCTAAAATCATAGTAAAGTACCCTTTTTTTAGTTTACTTAATCCTATTATACGTTATATAAACTATATTAATATTAAAAACACCGACTGAAAACTATTCATGCTCTCTTTTGGAATAAACCTATACTATTTTTGACAGGAATTAAAATGCTTTGAATACTTTTCAGAGAGCTCATTTTCGTATCTCAATGAAAAACCCTCAAAGTAATGAAAGAAAATTAAAGTTTCTAAAAGTATATAATACTACTGAAGGAAAGGACAGGAAAGTTTTTGATTAAAGAAAAAAATATCTAAGAAAACGGTCTGGTTCAACGCGAGGGATAATGCGTGTATTTTTCAACTGTCGAAACGAAAGTGTAGTTTGAGATCCCGTTAATGTGTTGCCCGAAAACTACTTTTGCTGGGATATTTTCATTTAATATCCTTCTGGAAAAGGTACTTGCAAACAAATCATTAACTCTGAGATATGGATTTAATTAAAAATAACATTTCTTGTTTTTTTAAATAGGTAGTGAGTGTTAGCTGGTTTATTTTGCTTGTGCATGCAACTCAGATTATGTTTTTCATTAGTTAATATGAAAACAGTAAATGTATTTATTTCACTATTGTGTGTAAGAGTATACTGCAGTACTTAATAATTTGTATCGACTGTAATGATGTGTTTCTATTTGCACTAAAAATGTGTAAGAGTCATGTGTTTTATATTCTCAAGTAATTTAATTAAGCGCATCTGTGTATCTTGAAATTCAATCTTGTGCTAAAAGAGAAGAAATGTATAGATTAATATTATTTGGTATGGGGGGGGGGGTTAAAATGACATAGTGCTGGTTACCTTTTTTCATTTCTATGTTTTAATGAGTAGACAATGTGGGAGATAATCCACATTGATCCCAATAATTTTTAGAATTACAAATCACTTAATCAGAACTATTTTATACTACAGTGCGTCTTTAACCATTAACGGGGATTACAGTAACGTACTACTCCTACTAGCATTAAAAATGTGGAATATTTATGTATCTTCTACTCTTAATTAATTTAAGCGCACTTAGAACTTAGAAGTATCTATTGTTTTCTTGCGTTAAAATGGAAATGTGTTAGTATGCAATATTTTTATTCTTGTTAAACTATCAAAGATATAGTATTTTAGTCATGTTTTAATTAACAGGCAATATGAGAAAGATCTTCATTGAACCTTATTATTTTCAGAATGCATCACAAAACCCATAATAATTAAAAAAGTTACTTTTATACTCTAACGTGACAGTATTCAATTATTAGTATGGATTGTATTCATGTAATTCTACCGGCATTAAAAGTGTTTAATCTTTATGTAACTTCCATTCTGAATTAATTTTTAAAACTTTTAAAAGTTAGTTATACGTAACTATTGCAGTCTTATGTTAAAATAGCAATGTATTTGCATACAATGTGTTTCACTGGAAGTCAAGCGTCGGAAAGATGTTTTTTTTAGCCATGTTTCAATATGTAGACGATGTAGAAGAGATCTTAATAGAATCTAGTGATTTTTAGCTATAACAAAACATTGAATATTTTAAGTTTGCACTTCATTAGTCACATATTGAATGAATGAATTCCTACTTGCATTAAAAATGTATAATTTTTATGAGTCTTCGATTAGCAATTTATTTAAACAAGTTAAGAAGTAAGTTACTGTCTGTTTGCGTATTGTGCGCCTGGCAGCAAAGAAAGCTTCCATTTGAAAAAGGGGAGATAGGTTTAGGATGAGCACTTCCCGATGCCTTCAGTTTTTGTTCGTTTGCTACTTCCTCGTTGCATTTCCCCCTTTATTTCCAGAAAGTCAGAAGAGACTTGGCGCGTGCGCAGATTCGTCGGAGGTTTCGCGAAAAAATGTTAGACAGTAGTCAGAAGTATCTAATGCAATCTTGCGTAAAAAACAAAACATGATTTGTATGTATTATTTTTTATTAGTCTTAAAACGGTGGAGGGCTTAGGCGTTTAAGTCACGTTTTGATGAGAAAACATTGCGCCAGAAGTCATTCAAAGTAAATCATTTAATAATTTAGAACTAATTTAGAACTTTAGTACTGCAATGTGGCATAATTTGTTATGAACTGTTAATAAAATGCCCCTAGCAGCACAATTTTATCGGCCGATGATCGGCCATTCATCGAAACCCGATGAAATTTTCATCTGCCGATGATCGGATTCCGATGAGTTCTCATCGGGATCGGCCAAACAGAATTCGAGCAGCAAAATCCGATGAGTTTTGCTCGAAATACGATGAAATTTGGAGCAATTTACGAGCAGTGCAGTCTCGTGCCGATGAATTTAGGATCAATTTTGGATGAAAATACGATGTGATTTAGATCAATACGCGAGCAGTGCTGTTCCGTGGCGATGAATTTAGGATGAAAATACGATATGATTTTGATCAATATACGAGCAGTGTAGCTCGAGGGGATGAATTAAGGATCAATTTTGGATGAAAATATGATGAGAGTTGGAGCAATATACGAGCAGTGTAGTTCCGTGGCGATGAATTTTGGATCGTTTTCTTTTTTTTTTCAAATGGGGCTGCAGTAGAGGCACAACCTTTTGCAGACGTAGTGTGACCCCCCAACCAGGTGCGACTGATCAACTCCAGAATCGAACCCGGGTTATCGGCGCGGAAAGCCAACGCTCTAACCACCCACG
>JAXGGA010016340.1:0-26874 GCA_038373865.1 Uloborus plumipes | reverse complement strand
AACAATTTTTATTTTAGAAATCAAGGGATGAAATGGCTGAATTACAAGGAGAGATTGAGGTGATGAGATTTCAAGGAGTAGATTTTAACAAAAAAGGAAATTCTGTGTATTCTGAATTAGATGACAGGAGAAAAGTCGTAGAAAAACGATATAAATTACTGGAAGCAAAGTATCAAAGGATGCAGAACGACTATGAAGAAAAGAAACAGGAGTTAATTTCTGCTAGAGTAATTTTTTCTTCTTTTCTTCTATGCAATTTCATCAAGGTTGTTACTTTCTAACATTTTAAGTCAAATTCGATATCAAGGATACCGCCATGCAATAAGGTTGGGTAAAGGTTACAAACTTTTGTAACCTCATTGATGCTTTGAATGTCAAAACCTTTGCCAAATATTTTTTCTTTAATAATAATTTTACATACTTTTTGTTTTGAATTAGCTCTCATAACCTTAAAATACATAAATGTAGTTTCTTATCGGTTATTTTGTACTTTGAATGTTGCTTTTATTTGGTGTACTTATGTGGTAAGAAATTGATATACCTGTTTATCTCAAAAGCCTCTCTATGTCAAAATTTTTCAATTTCCCTACTTTTACGGCATAAATTTAATGTTCTTTCTTATGTTTATCTCGAATGATTTTTCCTGAAAACCTCTATATCTCGAATTTTGACGAACTCCCATTTTTGAATTTCATCTCCAGCCACCTTTATCAATGGTATAACTTGAAGACAAAAATTGTCTTTTGCATAATCATTCAAAGACTATGTTTGTACTGAAAGGTATGTATTAACTTGCTACAGATATAGTCATCACAATTAGTAAAACATAGACTCACAACTAGACTGTCCCAAAATTGTATGGTGAAAAAAAAATTTTGGAATTTGAACTGGCATACCTTGCATTATTGTGACATTTGGTATAAATAACTATCTTGCAAAATTTTAAGCTATTTGAAGGTTATTAAATGACAGCTCAACATCATTAAATATTTCAAAAACCTAATTTGTTGAGTAATTATTTTTTTCACAAAGTTTTAGAAAATTTACTCAATACAAAAGCATTTCTATCCATACTTTTCTTCTAACAATATGCAATAATTACAATCTCAAATACACTTTTTACTTAAAATTACTTAAAAAAAATTTTTATACACCAATGTTGCTTATTTTCCGTGATGTTCCAATGTTTGAAAAAGAGCCGATGTTGCTAGTCATTAGTAAGTTGCAAATTGAAACCACTTTCTAATTTAATTGCTTGTTTAGCACAATCATTTGCTACCTTCAATGCAGACAGGCCCGTCATTTAGGGGGGCTGGGGGGTCAATTACCCCCCCCCCCCCCCAACTTTGAGAAATCAATTCATTTACATTTAAGTGGGCGTGGGTTTTGTTGTTTTCTGGTGAAATTGTATTGTGTTTTTACCCTTGTGTGTCTACCCCCCCCCCCCCGGAAAAACTTGAAATGACGAGCCTAAATGCAGACACTAATTCCTTAGCTTGATTGTATTTATTTCTTCTAGCCCAAGTACGAACATCAACTGACAAAAATTATTATGCAGTTTCATTACAGTTGATTCTAAATCCGTTCTTTCACAAAATATGATAGTGGTTGGCTTCTAATCTTTTAAGACCTTTTTTGGTTTTTGGACGCTATAAAGCTTTTACTATGGTAGCTTTTTCCTTTGGAGGCACGCGATCTGTAAAAAAAGCTAATCATACCAAATCCTCACTTAGCTATGAAAGTTTTCCTTTAAGTTTTTAATAAGTGCTCTAAGAGCCACTTCACTATCAATTTATGTGTATAACTCTTATTTGTAGAAGATGGAAGTCATTATGAGGCACATTGCAGCTACTGGGGGTACTGAGCCACAATTTTGCATAGATTGTTGTCATGAACAGAATTCTTTTTAATGCTAAAATCTCATAAGATGCTAATTTGTATTCCTCGTGAAAGCACAAATTCTTCAAGCAGTAAACTCCTTTTGCCATCCATCTTGCCCTGTCATAGGCACCTGGAAATTAAACATATAACCAGGAACATGATCTGCATCACCACGAGTATACAAATACAAATGTGACGACCAGCAACAGGCTCTGGGCCTAACATGGCTGGTCCTAGTCATATTATAGACCACAATGAAGATCAATGGCCCTCTTACGACTATCTACTAACTTGCTCCTTACCACCTCTTCCGGTAAACTATTCCAAGTACCCACTACTCTGCTGAAACAGTAATTTTCCGAATTTCCAGGTTAGCCTGAGATTTAAGCAGCTTATAATAATGACCCCTTGTCCTGCTTTTCGTGCAAAAATTTAACCCTATAACATCTTCCATTTTGATAAATTTAAACAACTGAATCATGTCCCCCCTTGTTCTCTTTTGCTCAAGACTATACATGTTAAGCATTCTAAGTCTGGAATCATAGTCTAGATCTAAATTAGAAAATCCATTCACTAACCTTGTAGCCCTCCTTTGTACCCTTTGATATTAGTTTTAAATACTCGAATCACTTTAACAAAAGTGCTTGCTTTTGATTCAATGTCCAATCTTGATGCAGCCTCAATTGAAGACTCAAATAACATACTTTGTTGTTCTCCTGTTTTTGCTTTCTCTTCTTGATTTCTCTTATTACCTTTTCTTGTTTGTTGCTTTTCTTGCTAGTTTTTGAAATGTCAGTTTTCGCCTCCCATAAAATTCATCCTTTTCCCTACTTGGTCCTGAAGGAACTTCCAATCTTCAGGTATTTTAATGGTATATTCACTGTCTGCCTGCATAAGAAATGTCAAAAAATTTTTCTTCATTTCTTCATTAAACTCTTTTTCGATTTGTCATTGCCTCTTGGATGCCCTCCTATGTTTATTTTTATACATTTTGGCATATTTTTCATAGATCATTTTCAGTTTGGTCACAACATTTGGTTTTTGTGTTATCGGTAAGCATCTTTCTGACAATGTTAATTCCCTAATCTTTAAATCATGAAATAGCCGGCCCAGTGCTTCACCATTTGTTGGTGATTGGTTGTTATTATGTATATCAAGAACTGAAACAAGTTGTTCTATCAGCTTTATTTCCGTGTGGATATTATATTGTGAAAACTACACTTAAATTCTGCATACCACTTATTGTAAAATTAATATAAAGTCAATGTACTGTTATTTAACTATAGAAAATATTCATTATAATGAAACTTACTTCTGAAAAATTTAGAAAATTAAAACTAAATCAAAAATAATATAATGTAAGCTTTAGTTTTTATATAAAATGCTGACGTACAATTTTAACTCTAGAGCTACAGTAAGTCGAGGACAAAATGGCAGTGTTCCGTTTACCTAAGATGGCGATTATAAATTACAGTTTCAGAGTTCTGAAAACACTGAAGTTAACAATAACTGATAAAATTTAATGTAGAAAACATTATGCTTTAAACTATATTATGCTTAAAATGTACAAACTAATGAATAAACAATAAAAAAATATTTTTTAAATATTTGTTGCATCATGCATATTTTGTACCGAAAATAGGGCATAAAAATGATTTTGGGTGCTCATGAGAGGTCTGTTAATCTTAAAATATTTAGCTAAAATTTTTACCACACCTTTAGAATGTCATTTGGCACAATTTTAGTGGGTATGCGCATTGATTTTCAAAAATTATTTTTTTTGGGACAGTCTACTCACAACATGTCGTACAGTAAAATATTCAACAATATTAATGCAAAACAAGCTATTAAGTATTTGACTTTGTTCCAATTGCTTATTTTTGTAAATTTTATCACAACCTCTGTATCTCGAATTTTTCTTCTGTCCTGTGAAATTCAAGATAGACAGGTTTGATTGACTACATGTATTTTTATTTTCTGTAATTTATGTAATGAAAATCTAGTCTCAAAATCATTACCTTAAACAAATAACATAAAATTTGAAGCAAGAATATAGCTAAAGAACCGCTTTTAATAGAATATGTGAGCTGCAGTGAGTCATATTTGACCAGTAGTGTGAGCAGTGGCGGCTCATCCATAGGAGCGGCAGGGCTGCATCACCCCCAGTACCATATTTTCGCGTAGATAAGCCGCGGCTTATACGTGTTTAAAAGCTGAATTTTAACTCCTGCGGCTTATACGATATAAAAGTTTTTTTTTTTCTTTTCAAAGTTCATGTTATGTTTAGTTATTGCTTAAAAAGGAAACAAATTAGAGTCTGACATCGAAAACCAGAACTGCAACTCCCTTGAAAAGATCTATTTTGAAAAGGGTGATAGCATTTCTGCTTATACAGATGTTATTTTATTCTCCTAGATCCCATAAGGAAGTGAAATAAATTAAGAAAAAAAAAAACATCAACCACAACCAATGTGTCTAATGCTTATCTACCCGAAAATACGGTAGTTTTTTTTCAATTACATTTGTAAGTAATTAAATTATTTACACTCATTTCATACTGATTCTGAGTGAATAGCCATCAAAGGGAGATCTTGCTGTACACAGACAAATGCCATTAAATTATCAGTAAAGTTTATCTTACTGTCTCATAGGGTGTCAATGATTTAAATCTCGTTTTAAATCAATTGATTTTTTTAAAAAATCATTGATTTAAATCACTTTTTATTTTAATCCTTATAAAATTCTCTTGGACAATCTCCATTTCACTATTTTTGCCATTTTCTTTTAGAGCTTTGGTTGTTGGATATTAGGTAATAAACTACTGTCGGGTACCTATTTGTAGTAGAACAAAATCGTAAATGACGCCTAAAATTTTGAAAAATGTTCCTAAAATTCCACTACAATTTTTAAAAAGTCAACTGCGAGCCCTGTATGTATCTTATCAAAATAAAAGACCATCATCAGCTGGTTATTTCCCATCTCTACACTTCAACAGTTGTTAAATTTTTTTATTTCTTTCTCTTTTTTATTTTCATTACAGTTGAAAAAGTCAATTTAATTTTAAAATTTTACCATATAAATTTTTCATTGTACTTCCCATTTTATTAAAATTTGACGTAATGCTGCTTAATGTCTTTATTTTCTTTAATTTTTCTGTGTAGTGTTTCATAATTTTGTTGATATTAAAAGTGATTAGAATCATATGTATTTGCATTGAATCCGGTTTTACATCATAGTTTTTTGGTGAAGCTTTACTTCAAAGGTGTTTTCGTATTTTTAAAACCTTAAAGGTAAGTCGTTCATAAATGGAAATTAATTAATAACTGAAGTTTCTTTTTTTTTAAATAAAAAAATACAATTTTTTTAAAAAAATCATTTATTTTTTTACACTCTGCTGCCTCAACTGAATATCCGAAAGAAAATTCTTATTTTTTCTCTAAAGCGCTGCGGCAACGTGGCATCCTCATAGGCTATGGCATCGGCATGGCGCTGAGCAGCTCATTTGAGCTTGCTAAAAAGCTTTCTATGCATGCATGGCATGGCATGACCATATTTATGATATTATTTCATTATTAGCCTTAGGTCCAATTTTTAATATTATATTTTTGGAATTTTGACCATCCTGTAGTTTTTGTCTTGGATACTAGTTTAACATAGACAATAAGATAAACTATGCCTCCTTATCCTTTTTTTTTTAATTGTTTCTTTTTTGTCATAATAGTGTGATGTTTGATTGAAACTAGAGTTTTTTTCAAGGTTTCTAATGATTAACACTCCTTACAGATGCAAATGGCAAATCTTCTTTGTATGAAAAGTTTTGAACACCAGCAGTCATATATTAACAGACTTCAAAGTGATTTAAAAGCAGCCAACATGGAAGTACGAAGGCTTACTATTAAGCTTCAGAAAATGTGCAAACAACAGCAAGCTTTGAATGCAGAAGACAAAGTATTTTCCAAGAAAGATGAATATGGCTTTCTTCGAATTTTGCTGCAAGATGCTCAGTTGAGTATAGTTTTCACTATAGTATCAAGATATACATTTTTTAAATTTAATAACATTTAAAAAGAAGAAAAAGCGATAAATTATAATCATTGTGTAAAAACTGCTAGTGTAAAAAATATTGATGACAAAAAGTTACTAAATACATTACATACATGTGTTTCAGGGCTTCTTGTCCCCATGTATGCACTATGTTTTGCAATTTTGTGAATCTAATTATATTGTTCTCTCTCTCATTAAAAATAATTATTCAAGCTTTACTTTTTTTCACATTAAAGTGAAAACTTACTTAACATTAATCATTTCAAACAAAAGTAAAACTATCTGTATAGTTTACTTGTCTTAGTGTCTTCAATCATAGTTTTATAAATTTTTAGTATGTTCTGACATAAAATAACCATCTTCTATCTTTTCAAATAGTAGGGTATATGATGCTTAAGAATATATTTCTGGTATTCATGTAGTTGTTGATTGTATTGTTTATTACATATCAGAATTAAGTATGGGCTATGGTTTTGGACACTATTGATATAGTGATACCAAAACAGTGTTTTACTGAATTGATTTACCCATAATGCAACTTTCCATCATATTTCTATATTCTATTAACCATTTTCACATGCTTTTATGCAGCTATCTTTAATTTTCAATATTCTCTTTTCGCTCTAAGCTGTTTCTTGTGTACTTTCATTTGACTTTTAAATGAACAATAATCTCTGATGTAAATTATAAAATATAGAGTATTACTTGATGAATTTTTTTGTATAGAGTGTTTGTTTTCATATGTTATTACACGATATTTTCATATAAAAACTCTATTGAATGGAAGTTTAATTTGTGTTTACATTTAAAACAGGAAAAAAGAAGAAAACTTAACAAATGAATTAATGAACCAGCGTGTTAAAAACATTACTCTGAATGAGAAACTTATTGAAACTCAGCGATATTTGTACCAAGCTAAATTAGACTTGGAAATTTGTACAAAGGAGAACCTGAAGCTACAGACTGAATTAAAAGGAATGGAGACAGTGCAAATGTTAGAAAAAAACCTTGCAGGTAAGTTTTAACTTGAACCTCTTCTGTTATACGACTAACTATCACAGTAGTGTAGCAAATGCACCCACAGCTCGATCATATAGCATCCTAAGACTGCAGTTTCGCCCTTATTATGGGCTCCTCAGTTAGGAATACCCAATGATCGAGCCGGAGGCAAAAATCCTCTTATTGTAGCTAAGATAGCCAACAAACTGGTAGATAAAATGAATTTATCTTACCTACCAGTTTGTTGGCTATCTTAGCTACAATAAGAGGATTTTTGCCTCCGGCTCGATCATTGGCTATTCCTAACTGAGGAGCCCATAATAAGGGCGAAACTGCAGTCTTAGGATGCTATATGATCGAGCTGTAGGTGCATTTGCTACAGTTCTGCCTCAGCCCTGGCTTACGGGCGGTAACTCATTGCACATTATCACAGTAGTGTTCAGAATACAGGCCTCAGCTAGTTCTGAAACTATCTCAGAAGCCCCTTGTTTTGTTCAAAGGTACAAATCAGAAAGCAGGAAATGTCACAAATTTGGAACCAAATGTTCAGAAATTGGTTTCTGTGTTGTTGTTATGGTCTTGTGCCAATTTTTGGGGTGCGCTGTTTCACTTTATTGATTAACTGATATTCTTACAGGGACGTCATTTCAAGTTTTTCCAGGGGGGGGGGGCAAAGGGTAAAAACACAATACAATTTCAATAGAAAACAACAAAAACTACGCTCACTTATATGTAAATACTTTAAATTCTCAAAGTTTGGGGGGGGGGGGCAATTGACCCCCCCCCTTAAATGACGGGCCTGTATTCTTATAAGTGGGCTCAACTATATCTTGTATTTTATTTCAATTAATGCTCAAGTGAGTGTCATTACTCCTTTCTCCACTATTTTGTCATTGTTGTTGTCTTGTGCCAGCCAGGCTCGCAATTTGGGGTGCGCTGCTTCACTTTTGCAACTGTACCGTCATTTGGTGTGAAGTCCAACTTCCATAGTACATGCATGCTATAGGTAGCCGTTTATAGGTTAGGCAACCTTTCACAGCACAACAACACATTCACACAAAGACAGGACAAGAACAGGAGAGAGAAAGTACATCCATGCCCAAAACATGCAACAAAAAAAATAAGCATCAAGTAAAGGATAACAATTATTGATTTGTTATTTTCTTTCCTGTTCCATATTTTCCCATGTTATTCAGGGAGTAATAATATATTTTGCAATCTTATGTATGATTGGCCTGCTAGAATGATTTTAATATGAGGCCGGAAAAGGTTGCGCCACACCGAACTAGGAGATAGTAAGTTAGAAATTGCGAAACTTTTCAAAAACAATTTTTTTCCTACAATAGCTATAATTTCAAATATTTCCGGGGGTGGGGGGGGGGTATCAAAAGATTCAAACCTACTAAATATTGAACATGTTTTCCTTGATTCAAAAATTACTCCAAAGTTTTACCAATCCAAAGCTTTTTCTATAACATATGTTTATAAATTAGCTTAGGAATGCTGTCTATGTAGAGCAACAAAATGCTGCTTTGTGCTATGTTATTGTGCAGAAATCTGTTAGTATTGTGCAAGTAAAAGCAAATGTTTTAATTTTTAATAAAATTAATTAAATAAGCAAAGCAATCTAGGGGTTCTAAACAAAGTGAAATTCAACTAAAATATATTCATGAATTCTTTAAAAAAAAAAACATTCATTCTGATTACTGAAAATAGCTATCAAGCCTACTGGAGCTACTGAAAAATATATTCAATCATCTACTGAAAAATTAAGTTCTTAATTGGTGCCTTTGTTGGTATAAAAAAAATTCTTCCTAGCTCTATGAATACTTGTTTTTATACCCCTTTTCTTGTATGGATATATTCTTTTCATTTTTTTCCAATTTAGCAAAAGCTGAAAGAACAGAAAATATTGAAAAATTGCCTGGTTTTCAAGCTACTGCCAAAAATGTGTTGAATGCAGAAAAATCTCAAGCACTTAAACTTGAAAATGGCAAAACTCTTTCAGACAAAACAATTTCTGACCAAGACTGCTATAGCACAGGAAAATCATCTGAAAAGTCAAATAACTTTACATCCAGCTGTACTCCTAGTGTGAAAATAAAAGAGTGTGATACAGATGCCAAAACAAATTATTTGAACAAAACAGATATTGCTACTGAACATGCGAAATGTTCTCCGGCCATTATTGCAAAGGGCAAAAGAGGTGATAAAAATGATAACTGTACACATCAATGACTTTTTAATGTTATCATTGTTGTAAATTTTTGTAACTGCTGAACATGCAAAATGTTCTCTGACTTTTAAAGCCACTGCTGAAAATGATAAAAGTGATAAAAATGGCAATTGTGCACACTTGGGGCGTGACATCGATGACGTAACATTGGTGTTAGAGATTAAAACATCGATGGTATTGACATATCGATCGAATCATCAATGTTGCAAAACATCCACGTTTTTCTCAATATCTTTCGTAGAAATTTGAATGTATAGAAAACCCCTTGTTACATCTCACCTCGTTACATCACTCCTTCAGATATAGCACGACTTTCCTTTGTCTCCCAAAAAACATCGACCATAAAAAATTGATAGTTTATTATAAAAAACCCTTTCATGTCAGACATATACTGCAATTACTGATTCACAATATCTTTTTACAGAGTATTTTTAGGAATTTTTTTTTTTTTCTTTGCTGAAATAATAAAACATGGACATCGAACAAAACTTCAATTGTAAAACACAAACGTTTGAAAAATATCCGTAGTATATATAATACATCCATTATAGTTTTCGAAAACTTTTCTAGTGCGTAACTACTTATTGACGATGTAACATTCTCCCGCATATTTTTATAAAATTTTCTTACTGGAATGGAAAACATCGATATATGAAAAAAAAAGGAAAAAGAAGAGAAAAAAAAAAGCGGCGAAGGCAAATCAGGCATGTTTCAGAAAAATCGATAGTAATCATAAGAAACTTTATCCAATGAGATAAATACTGCTAATCCCGATTAATGACATAAATTTTTCATCATCTTTTTTTGCTAAAATATAAAACATCAACATAAAAGAATCTGGTGTGAACGCCACACTACTTCCTTTTACGTTTAAATTCCATAATAGATGTCTTAAGTGTTAAAATAGTGCCTTAGAGTGAGCAAGTGAGTTGAACAATTCAAACATTTACACTGTAGTTTGTCACCAATCAATGCAAAATAATGTTTTACAATGTTTCATTTTCTAAATATTGCCGACTTTAACAAGATTCAGTGAATTTTTCACAAAATATCGACAAGAGCGCCAAATTGAATCTAAATTCAAAAACATCATTTTTTCGCCAAATTTGTCGCCAAGTTGGCGGCAAACACCGACTAAAAGCTTGGCGATATATCGCCAAGCGGTAGCGCCAAATCATATCGCTTAATCTGCATTGAAATTAACATTGATTTACTCCAAAAAGGGGTAAAAGACCCCTTAGGATTATTCAAATGCAACCACAAGGGGAGATGCACAACTAGACCCCCTCAGAGCCTGCATGCCAAACCAGAAGCTTCTACGGCATACAGTTTTCGAATTATGTGACATACATACGCACATACAGACGTCATGAGAAAACTCGTCGTAATTTACTCGGGGATAGTCAAAATGGATTTTTCGGCTGTTTGTATGTTGTTGGGTACATATGTACGTCCTGATAGGTCGAAAAAACTACACGACATTCATTTGGGGGTAAGCAAAGTCAAAATTTAGACCGAAATTACTGCCTATAGGTTTGAACACCTAGGTCGTCATTTGCTTGAACCTTGGGAGATTCATGACATTCCTATTAGGTGTCTGCTGAATTTTGCTTCAGCCACTGGTCTATTTTAAGGCTTCTGTTTGGGGACTAGTACAATAGACCTCTGGTCGCAGTGCTTGGTTCGCTTGAACCCCCCTTTCTCTCATTTCATTTAATTTCATTTCATAGACCGAAATTTGATGTGAAATTTTTTTCGTGATCACAATACTTCCTTTACTACGTAAAAAAAAAGTAAAAAACATTGAACTCAAAAGCATCGATGTTAGAAAAAACATCGATGTCGCACCTCTCGTACACACGAATGACTTTTTAATGCAGTGGTTGTATATTTTATACAGTTGTATTATACTATGAAATAGTGTTATATTTTTTGTATTTAAATGAATAAAAAGGTTGAGTGTAAGTTGTAGTATAATTGTACATGTTTGTAAAACAAAAAATTTGAAAGTATTTTAAAAAATCCTGGGGATAAATTCTTCGCTGCAGTCAGACTACGTGAATGGATTATGCAATATCTCCTCCTCCCTCCCTAATCTCTAACTCTTCCCTCTTTTCCAGGGATGCCCATGTTCATGATGTGCATTGAAATTTATAAGAGAGAGTAAAGAAATATTTTTTTTGTGGGAGGGGGAGTTCCTCATCTTGTACAGCAGTGTGGCCGAAACACATTATAATTCTAAATAATAAATAAATTTTAAAAAAAATCCGCTGATTTTCATTAGTATTCAATGTAAGGTAGCGGTGATAAAAAATACCCTATTTTATAGAAGAATATTTTACCTCAGTCAAAATTTGTGTTTATGTATACAGGTTGTCCACTCCTATCGTGGACCAATAGCTAATTTCTAAACCGTTAGAGATACGCATATAGTTCATTTAGGAAAAAATCTCCAAATTACGAAAGGAATTTTGGGTCTATTCAATGTTTTTCAAAAAATCAAATTTTGAAAGAGTTACGAAATTTAAATTTTTATACAGCCCCCCAGTCCTATCAATCATATTTAGTAAAACATTCTTGATACTGTAACGTTTAAAACTAAAAAAAAATCACTGTTCTACCACAAAAATTGACCGAGTTATGACGTTTTGAAAAATCAAGATTTTGCATTATTTCATGACGTCATCGAGAGATCACTCAAGGACGTATGCGAAATCCTTCAAAATCTTGATTTTTCAAAACGTCATAACTCGGTCAATTTTTGTGGTAGAACAGTGATTTTTTTTTAGTTTTAAACGTTACAGTGTCAAGAATGTTTTACTGAATATGATTGATAGGACTGGGGGGCTGTATAAAAATTTAAATTTCGTAACTCTTTCAAAATTTGATTTTTTGAAAAACATTGAATAGACTCAAAATTCCTTTCGTAATTTGGAGATTTTTTCCTAAATGAACTATATGCGTATCTCTAACGGTTTAGAAATTAGCTATTGGTCCACGATAGGAGTGGACACCCTGTATATACACAAATTAGTAAAAAAGTTAGTTACAAAAAAGTAGCATTCTATAGCTAAATATTATTTCTCCTTTCTGTAAAATGCTTCGAGTATTTTCAAATAAAGTCACAGTTAAGTTTCTTAGTTGCAAAATTCTAATTTAGATTTAACATTTTTCTTTGAAATTTCAATCTAAATGAGTATGCACACTTGAATGCAATAGCTACAATCAACTTGTTTAGAAAATTAGAAATGTGAATAAAGCGTAATTAATTAACTTATCAATGCTTTCAAATTTATGTTCTAATTTTTCTATTTATGATTGAAATAATAAATTCTGTATATGTATGTTTCTTAATAAAACTTTACAGCTTTAGTTGCATGTAATTAATTTATGTACAAACATTTTCTTTAGGAATACTATTTTTATACTTAACTTGCCAAACTTTTTGAAAACAAAATCAGAAGTTAAATTGTTAGAATTTTTGGCATTTTTAATACAACATTGCAAACTCAACACTTTTAACCTCTCCTGGCAGTTGCACTGATTATATTTTGATTCGGGCTAGTCTGAAAAGTTTACTATTATATGAGTTCTGTTGTCACGCAGATTGCACAAACACTTGTACAGAATGCCATGTACAAACTTGGAAGGGAGTTAGAGAACACGATGACAAGCAAGAATTACATAAGAACATGTGGTACCAAATGCAGTGCTATTGCGCTACATTCACACCAAGCCCTAAACAGAAGGATGTGAAACAGATGACAAATTTACTACACAAAAACGATTTCTCACAGCATTTAATTTTTAAGAAAGGTTAAAACCGTTATTGAAATTTGCGTCCTGTAGCTATAATACATCAGTCACAATGACGAAGCACCAGCCATCGCAATGACAAGCCATTTTCACAAGCTTTCATTGATTGCTGCATTGTCGTAACTTGTTTATTATACTCGTATATTGCGTCCAAAATGCTGGGTGAAGTCAGCTCTGTAATAAATATGTAGCATGTTTTGAATTCGTCAGTTTCTGGCTATGTCTACATGTAACGTTTATTTTCAAAACTTAGCACAAAATTATAAGATAAAATGAAATGCAAGTTATTCACAGATTTTTTGAGTCACACACCTAACGCTATATTTAAAATTTTGTGAAAAAAAAATTAGTTATTCTACAAAAAAATTATTACCATTAAAATAATTCCACGTATGTTCAGTTATCATACTCAAGAGAAATAAGATATTTCAATAACTTCATCTAAATTTTTAATGTTATCTGCCAAAAAACTGAAAATGTCATACATTTAACACAGGAATGGCCCAAATGAAATTTTTATTTCACTATCGGGTCATTCGACGTCAAGTGATCCAAAATCTGAGAAAAATTTTACCTTACATTTTTGTATTTCTTTCAAATTTGGCTCATCAATTGTACCTCTTGAGGTAATCAAAAGTCTCAATTTTTATATTTTTAACTCTATTATTTTTTCATTTATGAGACTTTGAACTTTGGAAAAACATTGGTTATTCCATCGAGAAGGGAACATAAAAGGGACCATAACTCGGCATCAAATATAGATAGAACGATTTGGTGAATGGCATTTTAAAGTACGTTAGTTGCCGTTTAATCTGATATGCAACATAACTAATTTTATAAAAATTTTATTTAAATTTCTCGAAAAACATATAATGAATTTTTTTCAAAAAATTCTCGTGTATTTTATTTATGTTTGTACAAATTTTTCGATTGGGATCTCAATGGGATCATATTTTTTTGAATAAAACTGTATAGGAAAAAAAAATGATATTTTTGAGATTCTATTTATTTAAATACTAAGTTAACTGGCTTGTGATGGTCTAAAACAGGGGTGGCCAAACCACGGCACGTGTGCCACAATGTGGCACGACAGAGCAGTAACAGTGGCACGCAAAGACTTTTTGAAAAAAATTGAGGGGGAAATGTCGATCTCAAAAATATTGATAAAAACTAAAACCCTTACTCTGATAAATATAATGATATTATAACGATAAAGTGTCAGGAATCTGGCTTACAAACTGTCTGAACAACAATATTGCAAAGTACTTAGCGTTATCTTCGGACATCCAACGAAAGCTGTGACGCTGCAGACAATGCTTTGTAAAGCATATTTGTGCTTTACACAGATGAAACTTTCGATGCTGCAGAATGAATTCTTAATCTGCAATAGTTTCAACTATGTGTGATGAAATTTCAAAAAATAAGTTAACTCTGCAATTAAAATAAAGAAACCAGATTGGACAAAATTCGGTATGTTTGCACAAATGAAGACCCTTCAATTGTTTTTGTTACATTTACTTGAAATTATTTGAGAAAAAAGCTTTGAATTATCTATCACAAACTCCTTGCTAATTAATGAGACTTTTCCTCTGTTGGTGACCCTGTAGCGTTCACTGTATTAACAAACTACGAATTAGAGCTCTGAATGTTTTGTGAACTTTTCCTTGGAGAAAAAGAAGAGTATGCGAGGTACTCCTTCACCCTTCAGTGAAAAGTGCGATAGCTATTCGAAGGAAAAATAGGCGTGAGATTTTAGAATGTTAGGGAGTGTGTTTTTTTTTAAAATATTTGGAAGGAAAGCTATGGGGGACTTGCTACTCAGAAATGAAGAATAGCAATTGAATTGAGCTATTTCATCTCTTATTATCCGGCATTTAAATAATTTAAATTTAAGATTGTACAGAAAAAAGTTTCCTAAACCAGTATAGGCCATCTACACTCTTTTATAATGAAACATCGGTTTCTTTCAATTCCTGCAAGACACTACTTCCAATTTGGAATTATTGACCTTTTGCATTCTTTATCAAATGTAAGAGCTTACTTCTACAGAAAGTCATCCACGTTGTATAGAAATTTATAAATTTGAACCAACAAGTTTTTTTTTTCACATTTACACACTTAAGTCTTTTGCTGCTGTTATAGATTTGGCTCAAAATACATTTCTGAACAAATAGTTTTTGCTATGAATGCGTAAAATCTAAATACCGTTGAACATTAATTGATAGCACTTAAAACACTTGCACTTCTTAGGATTTTCGAGAACTAATCCTTAAATTAAAGGTAAAAAAAGATACAGACTCAAAAATCACATTGAGTGCAGACTGCTTAATTTTTAGAACAGAATGTATCATGTTAATTATTTCTATTTTAAGCATAACCCAACTGACAAAGTCTATTAAAGTGTTTATTAACGATAACTCTTAAGTTTGTACGTGTTTTATCTTTACTATCATTTTAATTTCAATTACTCAGATTTACGACAAAAAATGTTTTATTTGGAGAAGAATTGCATAGTTAACAAAATAACCTATTTTTAACTTTTTAAAAATTTTCAGTTTGTTGGAAAAATACAATATGGCACGCTGATCTTTTTTTCTTCAGATAGTCGCACTCTCCTTAAAAAGGTTGGCCACCCCTAGTCTAAAAAGTAGTAAATAAACATGAATATGTTTAAAGTGAGCTGGCATGAGCTCATAGATTTGTCAGGTTCATCCCCCCTCCCTCCCCCGCACAACCACTCTTTTTTATTTCAAAACTTTAAAATGTTTTAAAAAAAAAACTCTTTGATACAAAATGAATAGTAAACTTATTTAAAGTTGGTAAATGGGTTTCCTGAAAACAAGACGAAGTATCCCCCTCCCCACTTAAATATACCATTCACACTATACTAATATAACATCTAACATGGAGATTGAATTGAGGATTATTTTCACCCTAGGTATATATAATGTTTTTCAGACGAAGTGTTTCTTTTTCGATTTGAACTTCAAAGTGTAATTCCATTCTATATCTAAAATTTAACGCTATGATTCATTTCATCTCCTACTCCAGCACCAATCTTCAATTTTGAAGGGAGGAAATAAATGGGTTAGCCCAAGATCATAGCAAACAACAAAATAGCACTGTTTCTACTTGTTCTCATCGTTTTTCTATTCTTTTCGCACAAAACAAAATAAATCAGGCCCGTCATTTAGGGGGCAGGGGGGTCAGTTGCCCCCCCCCTGACTTTGAGCAATAAATGTATTTACATATAAGTGGGCGTGGTTTTTGTTGTTTTCTGGTGAAATTCTATTGTGTTTTTACCCTTTGCCCCCCCCCCCCTTGGAAAAACTTGAAATGACGTCCCTGAAATAAATCAAAATATCAGATCAAATGTCTGTGTCCCCATAACTATCTCTCCACATTATCTAGTGGGCAGCTGTTAATTATTTTAATTGTTTATGTTCTTTTTCATTTTGTTGTAAAGGAAAGTAATGCAGCAAGATATATCTATATACATATATTAAACACTGCTTTTTTGATCATAACCTCTCATGTTGTTAACTTCTTTACAGATTGCTTCCCCCCTTACCCTACCTTCCCTCTCCAAACTTTTATTTTTGTTATCATCCCGCCTAACCCCATTTCAAAGCCTTAGTCTCTACTGATGTCTGGTAGAGTTTCATTTTATTACTCTTTCCTATTAGCTCATGAGCTTTGTCCAATAAGAGAAAGGAAAGGCAGTGATGGGGACTGATGACCTGATACTTTGATTTCTTTTCAGTTTTGTGTGAAAATAATGGAAAAACATTATGAGAACAAGAGGAAACAGTGCTATTTTGCTGTTTGCTATGATCTTGGGGCGAACCATTTCTTTTCTTCCTCCAAAATTTAAGATTGGTAGGGGATGAAATGAATCATAAGTTTAAATTCAGATATTGAATGGAAGTGCACTTTGGGAAGGTCAGATTGGAAAAGAAACACTTCGTCTGAAAAACAATGTGTACCTAGGGGGGAAATAATCCTCAAATCAATCCCCAGGTGAGACGTCATATTAGTATAGTGTTAATGGTATATTTAGGTGGGGGAAAAGGGATGTTCTTTGCCTTGTTAAGGAAGCCCATTTACCAACTTTAAATAAGAGTTTACTACTCATTTTTGTATCAAAGAGGTTTTTTTTTAACATTTTAAACAGTTTGGGGAAAAAATGGTTGGGTCGGGAAGGAAGGGAGGGAGAGCTGACCAATCTACAAGTTAATGCTAGCTCACTTACCTAGAGTAAAAATAATAGTCAATTCAATCCCCAGGTTAGATGTCATAGTAGTACAGCGTTAATGGTATATTTGGGTGGAGGAGGGGGACACTTCGTCTAGTTATAAGGAAACCCATTTACCAACTTTAAATAAGTTTACTATTCATTTTGTATCAAAGAGTTTTTTTTTTAAGCAATTTGAACAGTTTTGAAATAAAAAAGAGTGGTTGTGCGGGGGAGGAAGGGGGGGGGGTGAACCTGACAAATCTACAAGCTCATGCCAGCTCACTTTAAACATATTCATGTTTGTTTACTACTTTTTAGACCAGTGTTTCTTAAACTGTGGTCCGCGGAACCTCAGGGTTCCACGATGATCACGGAAGGGTTCCGCGAAACTTTTCCTCCCTTCCTTTCATAATATTTGAACTAAGTTCTCAAAAGTTCCAGCAAAGGAAATTAAAATCAAAACTTAAAATTTGAAGCAACAACCCTGTCTCCTGTTCACTGAACTAACTAATCATTTGAACTAACGAACTTGATCTGTGAGACTCTCTGCCTACATAGCATTGCAAAATATACAGCTCTAGCTAAAAATAGAGGGGGTGAAGGGAGATATGCAGGTGACGAGTCATACGGTTTTTGTTTTATTCTGAGAAACACTGGTTTGGTCAAGCAGAAAAAAATCGAAAACAACACGACATTGAAATTTCTAGTGAGATGTTAAAGATTTCTGATTGGAGATATGAGGTAAGGATACGCCATTTTGAAATGAAAAAATAAAAATAATTAAAATTTAAAACCAAATATCAATTTCTACTTTTGCTCTATTTATGCCTGAACCATGAACATTTTCTAAGATCAGCACAACTTGAATCTTCATTAACTTCACTTCTGCTATCAATGCAATTTTGTGTCTATAATTCCTCTAAAAGTTTTAATTTGTGTGTGTGTGTATTTTTTTTTTTTTTTGGTAATTTCTGCAGTTTTTTTTTCCAAACAATAAATATGTGTGACGTAAATTTTGATTTTACTGTTAATAAACCGTTTCTAAAATGAAACACTAAGTTATCGCCCTTAAACCAGGGCTAAGAATGTTGCATTCAAGCTGCTGTGTGTGTGTGCGGGGGGGAGGGGGGGGGGATAGAAATAAAAACAAGAACTCCGCCAAAAAAGTGGACAGCAAAAAGGGTTCCACTTGAAGAAAAGGTTAAGAAATGCTGTTTTAGACCATCATAAGCTAGAGAAAGTATTTAAATGAATAGAATCTAAAAAATATCATTTTTTCCCTATACAGTTTTATTCAAAAATTCAAAAAAATATGATCCCATTGAGATCCCAATCTAAAAATTTGTACAAACATAGATAAAATACACAAAAATTTTTGAGAATTGTTTGAAAAAAATTCATTATATGTTTTTCGAGAAATTTAAATTTGAAATTTAAATTTCATTTTTTTAAAATAAGGTTTTGAAAAAATTAGTCATGTTGCATATCAGATTAAACGGCAACTAACGTACTTTAAAATGCAATTTACCAAATTGTTCTATCTATATGTGGTGCCAAGTTATGGTCCTTTTTATGTTCCCTTATCCATGGAAAAACGAGGGTTTTTCCAAAGTTCAAAGTTTCATAAATGAAAAAAATAATAGAGATAAAAATCTAAAAATTGAGACTTTTGATGAGATAAATTATACCAAAAAAAAAAACAGCATAATCCCCTCCCACTTATTACATTAATTTCCCAGAACCTGGGGGAACACCCGTCCTGATGTCTCAAATGACGGTCCTGTCTTGCCGTGAAAGATATAATAGTCGCTTCTACTGATGACTAATGTGCAGTATGTACTCTTTTTCAAAAAGCTAGACTTACCAGTGGGGAAATTTGAATGCAAAATAATTTTAATGAATCATTAACAAAAATTTTGATTTTAATTGAGTTAGACATAGAATTAAACCTTACTACTTAAACTCACTTTAAGAAGTTAACCTAAAATCAATTAATAAAATAAATATTCAATATCTTTCGTGGAAAAACTGTGCAGTTTTGTCAATATTATAACATGATAATTATTCAAAAAAAAAAAAATCTAGCGACTAATATTAACTGAGCACATATATTTCTTTCATAATTGAAAATTTGAGAAGGGCTGTTTTTTAATGAGGTATAGTAAATCATTTACAAGAAGATACACCACTTTCACAACGAACGTTTGTTGAATTGATTTTCACAATAATTTCTGCTTTAAATGAATAGAACACTAAAGAACAGGAAAATATTATAATAATTCAATCAATTTTCTTATCACTCTATTTCACATTTTTTGTTTTACTTAATTTTTTTCCTGAAAATAATGTTTCGTTTTGTAAAATGCTGCTTCAAGTAAGAACACGGGACATCAGCCGTCCCTTATCAAGGTTTACCGGGACGCGGGACAATATTTTAAAAAACGGGACTGTCCCTTAAAATCCGGGACGTCTGGCAACCCTGGTTGCGACCCAATATAGGCAGGGATTCAAGTGAAACACCATTGCAATCGCTACTGGAAGTGAATTACATTATCATCAACTTAACTTGGCACTGATGTCACTACGGGTGGAGCCAATAAGAGCTCACAAGCAGTCAGTGATCTCCTCTTATTCGCCAAGTAGGTTGTGACGTTTTATCTAGCTCGTTTTTCATAGGCAAACGTCACGATGTTTTTATCAAGAAACGTTCTAATGTAATTCATTTCCAGTAGCGATTGTAATTTGCGATCGCCTGTTTCACTTGAATTCCTGCCATAGTGTTGCTAGACGACGAATCCAAACGATTTAAATTTAATTGTGATTTGGTTAAAATAATTTAAAAATATACTTAAACGTAATTTTCCACAAAAAAAAAAAAGAACTTTTTTTTAAAATGCAAAATCTGTTTGAGTTTTAAGCCTTGAGAAAAAAAAAAAACGTAACCATGACGACGAAGATAGGAAGCATGATAGGAAGTGAAGTTGAATTTGGCAGCAATATCAACTATCACCGGATTCTTGCAGATTATAGGAACCGGAAACCGCCAAGGAATATCGCCAAAGAGTACTCGTCGCCAAGCCTCACCTGTCAGTTTTAGTTTTTTACTTGTCAACCACTTGTTTTGAATGGATCTCAAATTATGTGAGTTTTACGTTACGTTTCTGAAAAAATGTTTTAAGCATGAACCTGAAACGATACAGAAATTTCAAAACCTTCTTATTCCACAGCGAGATGTTGCATGCAACCAAGATGAAACAAATGATAGAAATAAAAAAAGGCTCAGTTGCCGTGAAATTGAAAAATTAGCTTATATTTACCAACAAAATTTATGCACTTCCAGTGCAGTTGCTTTCCTATTTGAAGAACTATTAAAAAAGAACATTTCACTGTTACGAAAATTTTTGAAACAAAGTGTTGTAAATATTTGTTGCTTTAGCGACGGTTCATGTGCTGAGATTGTTTCTTTGCTGGAAATATTGACTAATAAATCAAAGGACACTGCGAATTCTTTCTTCATTCATGTGACCGTAGTCTGCCCTGATGAAAGTTGGAAATCCATATCCAAGAAAGTTTTTGAGTATCTTGGAAATAATTACCCTCTTCAGAAAAAGTTTGAGTTCATAGCAGTTGATCTCTCAGAAGAAGTGTCAGATATTGTAGTAGATGTGATTGAAAGTGCTGACATACTAACAATGGTTAAATTTTTATCTGAGATTAAAAACTGTTCCCGGAAGTTTCATGCAGTTTATCAAGTAAGTGTTAAATTGTAAAAATATAAATTTTCTGTCGGTGGTATATTTGTTATGGAGTTACTACCTTTCAGTTTGTTTTCTGCAAAACGGGGGAACCCCCTTTTTATCTTTGTTTCGTGCTGCCATCTACAGATAGCTTTAGGAACTCAATCCACTGAAAGCATATAGTCCCAAAATTTATCATTTTTTGTTCTTAAACAGAGACGGACTGGGAAGAAAATTCGGCCCTGGGATACTTTTAAAAAACCGGCCCTGGGGGGGGGGGGGGGGGTAACAAAAAATCGGAGAAACATAGATCCCTACCCAATCACTAGCCCTTTTCCGAAAACTTTTTTACTGGCCACAATACAACTCTTATTTTAAGCGGTAATTCAAAGCAGTAATTCACAC
Organism: Uloborus plumipes; assembly: GCA_038373865.1. Lineage (NCBI taxonomy): Eukaryota > Metazoa > Arthropoda > Arachnida > Araneae > Uloboridae > Uloborus > Uloborus plumipes. The sequence continues at coordinate 5,519 of JAXGGA010016340.1, read as the reverse complement.
ACACACGCACACTCCCGCACACCAGGAGCGGATCCAGACGGGGGGGGGGGGGGGGTGGTATGGACGTCGAGGCCCCGAACCAAAATCAACCTCAAACTGCATTTTTGGCACTTATATTTCTAAAAAAAATGGCGAATACGCCCCATTCTCGCCCAAAAATGGCACTTCGACCCATCCCTTCCCGAAAATAACCCCTCCTGAACCAGAATCTGGATCCACCTTTGACACACACACAGTCGTCAGTTCCTAATAAAACGATTTGTAAGGAATTTTTATAAGCAAATTATTTATTATTTTTAAAATATTTTTAATCGATCGTGATCACAAAGTCTTCCAAGTGAATCAATACCTCTGGCGGCGATTTACTAGGGGTTGCTCGGTTTCTAGTCTGGATCAGAAAATACAGCGCTCTTCAGGTGCCATTTAACCGGTTAAACCACATGTAATGGCAGGTACAAGGGAGCCCTGAATTGTATGTGTTTTTGATAAAACCGAAACTTTATGATATTATACCGAGCGATTAACATTAACTGAATAACAAGTTCTTGACTTTCATTATTATAATTATTTTTATTGTTTACTAATTTAGTTTTCTAATTTTTGAAGTTCTTTTCAAATTTGAAAATGCATAACAATTAGTTTCAGATTTTTTATTGAACATGACAATTGAAATCGGTCATCCATTCAATTTTCAGATCTTTAATTTATTGCCCAGATTGAAATGGGAAATATGTAAAACCGAAGTCACACCCAGCGGCACCCCGATGGGTGGTCATAGGAGGACACTGTGATCTTCCAAAAAATCGATTATTGGCAAATTTTGCCTGGTGGTTCGGTAAATTAATTAACCCGAAATGCCCGAATGCCATTAAATGTACTTACAGGTGCGTACCCGTATTTTATTATTCGGCACAATTGAGAGTTTCCGTCCTCCTAGAAATTTAGGTTCGAAGCACCCCTGGTCGAATCCAGGACATGATCCAATTTGGACCTTATGTCCACCCCGCTGAGAAAACTGGACCTTATGCCATCGCTGTCTAAAAATATGGACCTTCTGTTCGTGGATCTTTTGTCTGTCGGACCTTATGTTCGTTGGATCTTATGTTCATTAGAACTTATGTGTGCCGGACCTTCTGTCACATGGATATTCCATCCCTTGGACCTTTTTTGAACGTGGATCTTCTGTTCGTGAACCTTTTGGTTTTAGATTTTCTTTTATTCGAATCCCCTCGCCCCCTGGTCGTACCCCAAAATTCCTCTTCACAATACTAACTTTGCATCGAAGCATATTTATAACATTAATAAATCATTGCTATCAAAAAAATAAAGAATTATTTAAGACTCAGTCTGGAACCAGTTTGCAAGTTGGCTCGATCGATTGACTTATTACTGGGATGCGCCCAGATCAATTGATTGTAGCGATCTGGGCTAAGCGCAGCCTTTTGCAGGCTTCCACACTTAAAGTTAGAAATGTAAATATTTGATGATACGATTGTGAGAACATCTGAAATTTGGAATCAAACAATATTTCTTATTGCTTCCAATTTATTTATTTTTTGGCTTTTTCCAAACGCCCCCCCCCCCCCTCCCTCCCCAGACAATGTTTCAACAAGAACCCCAACTCGATGCATTATTAAGCTCATTATCATTTTTGTTTCATTTCAGCAAAACTGTTCTGCAGTCTTCAAACAAGAACAATATTAGTTATTATTAGAGAAAATTTTATTGAAAATTTCAAACATCTATTCGCTTTAATCATGTCAATCCCAAGATTTTTTTCCCAACATAAAACCAAAAAATAAAAAATCAATTTTGCTACACTTCTTTGGATAAAGTCAAATGATTGTTCACGATATGTTTTGTCGTAGAATAAAATGAACTAACAATAATCCGGATAAAGTATAAATGACTATAGCAGTGACTTACTTATAAACTTCCGAGTGCTAAAGGATTATGTTGCAGTTCTTTTCTCGGAGAAGTACTTTGAAAAACGCATCAATGAATGTTTCCGCTCACTTTGTTTGCCATGCTGAAGCAATATGGCGGACAGGAGGGACTACTATACGTACGAGAAAAGCAAAAACATCTGACACATGTTTTCTCTCCGACGCCCCCCCCCCCCTCCCCGTCTTTTCCCTGACTATTGTCGTTCGCTTCGGTCGTTTGGTACAGCCACGTGCTTCGTAACCCGACGTCTTGTCTAATAAAAAACAACTGTCTTCGGACTCCTTCCCACGGTAACACCCACCACCGCTGTGGAGCTGTGGACAAGTGTCGGTGCGGGCTGGATGAACCCTGAGGTGCCTGAGGTGTCGAAACCAGCTCATCGACAAACAGAAATTCAAGGACGAATACACACCATTATCCCCGAAGCTTTGTCCCCAGCTTGTCGAAAAAGACGTTTTCAAGGGTATTAACGGCTTGGGGCTAAATTGCAAGTCGGGTGGTCTCGAAAGCAACTGATTTTTCCGTTCTACTTTTTTTTGAAGATATTTCTACTTTTTTTCTAAAATTTAATTTTTGAGTTTAATCTCGATTTTTTTATTTTCGATAAATTGCAAAGCTAAGAGATTCCCCAACGAAACATTAAATTTTTCCCGACGGAGGGGGGGGCAATTGCCCCCCTGTCCCTCCCCTAGCGCCGCCCCTGCTTTGGAACGTAATTTAACTAAATATTGGCTTTCAAGAACCTCTTAATGGAGACACTTGTGATTCTTTCTTGGTAGGTTCTATTCTAACCAGGAAACCACACGATCGAGGACAAATGTAAGAAGTTAACAAGAAGTTCTGTCAAGAACTAAACGAGCCTACTTTCCCGTACATCGAAATCGGCATTGTAGCATCTGATCAGTATTCTCTTGATTATCTGAAACTGAAAATTATGTCAAACATACCTCCATAGCACTTAAAGCTGATTTCTGAAAGCAAAATATACCCCTCTCATCAGATGAAATAGACACGTAAAAATTAAATAAACGAGTCAATTAAGTTTTGTCGCACCTTTTAAAGAATGTAACTGTTATAGTTCTTCCGTAGAAAAATTCCACAATCGTTTTCAAAAGAAAAAAAAAATAAACAAATAAAATAAAAGTACAAAGAACTTCAAAACACATTTTATCAAAGAAAGAAAAAAAAACTCGTTCGTTAATAAAATGTCTTGAATTTCATTTTTAATCCGTTGCCAGTTGTTAAATATAAATAAAGAATAAAATGCTCTCGTGAATGAAAAATTTTTGTTAACAAAAAAAAAAAAAATATCGTCTGCCAAAAAAAAAAAAATCATAATAATAATAAATTAAACAAAACAAATAAATAAATAAACAAAAAATCGTCTGCCCAGTCAGTCATTTTTTTCTGAGCCTGCATTTCCGCCATGTCTGCGGAGTCGGAGTCGGAATCAGAGTCCTCACAGAAGATTATTCAGAAAAGTACTTTACAATACATTATTTATCAAAACCATTTTCTTACAAAGTTAGTTTGAAGGAAATCCGCCTTGAAGTTCAGAATCAACATTCAATTTAAATTTCTCCGTAGGCGCTCATGTTAAAATTTTTTCTGAACGGTTCATCATTGAACGAAAAATTGTTCAAATTGAAAAGTGAAATATGGGAAGGAGCCTCTCTGAGATCTATCGAACAAAAAAAAGTTTATTTAATTCCGACGGTTCACTTAAAAGTTATTAGGTGGGAGGGGTTGTTTGAACGGTTCAATGTTGAACGAAAAAAATGTTCAAATTGAAAATTTAAATACGGTAATGAAGCATCCTTGCCGAGATCTTTCGAACAAAAAAAAGTTTGTTTAAATCGGACTGTTCACTCAAAAGTTATTAGGTGTGAGAGCTTTTTTGAACGGTTCAATGTTGAACGAAAAATTGTTCAAATCGGAAATTTAAAAACGGGGATGAAGTATCCTTGCCGAGATCTTTCGAACAAAAAAAAGTTTGTTTAAATCGGACGGTTCACTCAAAAGTTATTGGGGGTGAGAGCTTGTTTGAACGGTTCAATGTTGAACGAAAAATTGTTCAAATTGGAAATTTAAAAACGGGAATGAAGTATTCTTGATAAGATCTTTCGAACAAAAAAAAGTTTATTCAATTCGGACGGTTCACTTAAAAGTTATTAGGTGGGGAAAGGTTGCTTGAACTGTTCAATGTTGAACGAAAAATTGTTCAAATCGGAAATGTAAATACGGGAATGAAGTATCCTTGATAAGATCTTTCGAACAAAAAAAAGTTTGTTCAAATCGGACTGTTCATTAAAAAGTTAGTATCGCGAGGCAGGTTGTTTCAACGGTTCAAAGTTGAACCAAAAATTGTTCAAATCGAAAAATCAAATATGGGAATGAGCTGTACTCGCCGAGATCTTTCCAACAAAAAAAAATTTGTTCAAATCGGAATGTTCATTCAAAAGTTATTAGGGGGGGACAGACAGACCGACCGACCGACCGACCGACCGACACACAAATTCCCCATCTCAATACCCTACTTTCAAATTTTTAATTTTTCGATTTTTATTTCATTTTTTTGTTTCTTTTTGACTTTTTTTCACTTGGCGATATTTTTTTTACTTGGCGATATTTTTTGGACTTGGCGACATTTTTTGGACTTGGCGACATTTTTTGGACTTGGCGACATTTTTTAGATGCATTAAGCCAATTTTGATGCTTTTTTCGTTTCTTTTATTTTTCACGGGAAAGTAGGCTAAAAATGGTATCATTCGAAAGAGCATATTTTGAGATATTTATTTGACTCAAAGACAGAGGCGGATCAAGTGAAGTGGGGGCCCCAAGCGGTAAAAGTTTTGAGGGCCCCCCTCCACCCCACTCTAAAAAAGGGGGAGAAAAAATCTCCCTCCCCCCGATTAAAAAAAAAACCAATACAGTTTAACAATATTTTTTATTTTCATACCTCATATAAATTTTCGTCTAGATTTAATTGCAGCATAATTATCAATTATGGTTTCTGTGTCGACGCGGTTCAACAGTTCTTGTTCAATATACAGTCCCATAATTGTATCACAAAAAGCGCACGGAAAATCAGTTGCTCCCAGACTATACGCTCAACTCAACATTCTTTTGAAATCTAACACGCTAAAAAACAGAATAAAACACAGTTGAAAATTGGAATGTTCTCGAACATTCCAAAAGAAAAACCGTTATGCCTTGCACATATTAAATCAAAACAGTGGCAGTTAGAATTCGGTACTAAGTGCAGGGACGTCATTTCAAGTTTTTCCAAGGGGGGGGGAGCAAAGGGTAAAAACACAATACAATTTCACCAGAAAACAACAAAAACCACGCCCACTTATATGTAAATACATTGATTTCTCAAAGTCAGGGGGGGGGGGCAAATGCCCCCCCCCTAAATGACGGGCCTGACTAAGTGGAACAAAAAAGCGTGCGTAGTGACGTCATAAAGTAAACAGAAAAGGTATTTTTAGCCCAGCCAGTAATAAAACTATGACATCGAATTTAAATTAGAGGTGAAACAAATTTGGGGACTCCCAACCGGGCTTTGGATT
>JAXGGA010016339.1:0-26876 GCA_038373865.1 Uloborus plumipes | reverse complement strand
CCCCCCCCCCCCCAAATTTTTCAAGTTGTGCATGTATATTATTATAACTCCTTAACAGACACCTTGTTTACTAAGAACGAAACGCATACATCAGAATGAAAATCTAAGCTTTTCTGCAGCAATAACGATCGTCTGAGCAACAGAAGTAAAACAAAATATTAAGTAAAATGAATAAAATAATTTTATTGCTATACATTGTTTATTTATCATCTGCAAATTTAAGCTTATATTTTATTAATCAGTGATGTTAAATTTAAATGCCAGTTCTATGTGTTGCTTCTTCGAAGAAAGTAAACAAATGAATGAATGTCGTCCCGATTTTAAAGGCGAGACGGTTGCCATCCGACACGAATGGGACGACAAACGACAGCGTTCGGTCGGAGACGACACAATCGTCCTGGAATCGGGAGATGGAAAAGCGCATAGCATATTTTAATGCATTTTGCGTGCTCCAATGTCGGATGACGACAATCGTGTACGATTTATCGCTGTCGTGTCGGTAAGTGGAAAAGCGCCCTTAGTCTACTTGACCCAAGAATCAATGCACTTCAGGGTGGGACAAGTTTTCATAACTTTTAAAATAGGATGTCTAAAGTCACCTTCAGAAGACAAATTTTCTACATTATTTTTTCATAATTTAATTCTTCATTGTCATGCTAATGATGAAAAAAAAAAAAAAATATATATATATATATAAGTACATATATATACTGGGAAAAAAAACTGAAAGTCATAAGGTAGTTATTAATTCAATTACAAAATATCCGATCCTGTACACTAAATTAAGCATAATACGCTCTTTACTAAGCTCGTGGTTTCGGTTTTGGTATCAAAACTAAACAAAAACGTCTTGAAAAGTTTTATATCCCCACGCACTTCTAAATTCGATATGATATTGCAAAATTTTTATGTTGACCGAAGCCTTCCGTAGTCTTCCGACATGATCCAAAGATAAAACGCTAATGTTTTTCCCAAACTTGATCAAAATTAACTCATCCACGGTGGTGGTGGCTCCAGGACGATAAAATACGCTTTCGGAAGCTCCATAAACCGCACTTCATGCGTGCCAGCAGTTAAAATAAAAGAAACTCCAGCTATTCCCATAAATATGCGGAAGAAACTTCCGTTGGAAAATCAATATAGTACAGGATCCGGAATAGTTACTCCATGCCGGAGGAAGGGGAAGTTCCATCATTAATGTGGTCTCATTCCACGTGAAAGGGGAACTCGTTTGCAATTTAAATGCACTCATTGCTTGGTGCCTCGGAAGGTGGCAAGAACTGTTCAACTAGGGCAAAAAATTCACTTCTCCCTTGCTTAAAAGTTGCAGATGCATAAGATAATGCGTCTTGTCATTCATCCCCCTGTGGAAGCTCTTTGAAGTGGATTTGTTGCCGGTTCTAGTCTTCCGGCGCGCGATTTCGTTTTCAGTTTCTCTCAGTAAGCCTCGTAATTTTCTTGCGTTGGATTATTTCTGCAGTAAACGTAAATTGTTCAAGTTTTTTATAGCTTTTTCATATTTATGAGAGCAGTGTGCATTTAAAGAGAAATTATTGTCGTGATTTTGTGACCTATCTTCGATGCTGGTTTTAATAAAGCATTTTCATGCTATGAATTATTGAGTTGTGAACCATGCCTTTCAAGATACTCTTTTGTATCCCTTTATGAAAAAAAAGAGATTAACTTACTTTTGAATCCTGAAATTCATTACATTTTATTCATTTATAAATCTATTTATTTCATTTTATTTTTATTCACTCATTTATCTATTAGATTGTTTTATTTTCGTTTTGTCTTTTTGAATTTATTTATTTATTTATTTAATTCATTTATTTATTTATTTATTCTTTTATTTGTTATGCCCTTATTAACGTACTTATTTTTCTGCTTGAAAAATATTTGTTTTCTGTTCTTTAAAAACAACACTAATAACACAAAATGTCATGGAAAAAGTTACTTAAACGTCACCACGACACACAATCATCACGTTCAAGGCCCGTCATTTAGGGGGGGCAGGAGGGGTCAATTGCCTCCCCCCCTGACTTTGAGAAATCAATGTATTTACGTATAAGTGGGCCTGGCTTTTGATGTTTTCCGATGAAATTGCATTGTGTTTGGACCCTTTGCCTCCCCCCCCCTCCTCCTGGAAAAACTTGAAATGACTGGCCCTGTTACAGTCACGAAATAACAGAACTGTGACGTCTCGCAAGTGTCGCTACGTAACATGTTCCATGCGACTTCACTACTATGTATGACTGCAACAACAAGTTCGTGGACGGGCACTTTGAGGCATTATGTAGTTGTCACTGTAGCGCCCATTTGTGATGACATCGTGGACTGCTGCAACTTGTTGACGACTTTACAATGACGTTTCGGGACCGTATCGTAATTAAAAGGCTTGGAGGATGAAGGGGCTATATTGCATTTAAAAAAATGAACACTCTGGACAATGGTAAGCAATGGATGCAGGTAAGCAAATAAAACTTGGTACATCAAAAGGTAGATGTCATTAGACCAACTTCATATGCATACTAACGACAAAACCTAAAAACAAAAAAGCTGCATCAACTGCAACAATAAAGCTTTGAACTTTAATTACTGTTTGTCCACATAACCCCTTCGTCTCCCAAGCGATTCCATTACGAAAATATCTAAAATTTGCACAAGTTGGTACAATAAAGAAAAATACTATAAAACACATTATAAATTATTATGCTTTTTAGCGAAAAATTATTTTTTTACTAAAGTTGCTTTTCAACTTAATTTGACGAAACGCTTCACCTCCTTCACCATTTGACTCGAATAAAATTTAAATCCGGCTATCATACTTCCCTCTCGTTTTCCTAACTGGGGAATTTCGGAATATTTTAAGCATTGCGGACAATACTCGCAATTTCTGTTTTGTCACGTAACCCCTTCATCTCCCAAGCCCTTCAATTTTCTCATCATGGCAAAAGTTTGGTCAGTGAATTTAACTGCAATGGGGACTTACTATTTCATTAAAATATGAAGTGTGATTTTTAAAAGAGAAAAATATATCCAAGATTTTTTTTAACGAGGAATACAATTTTTCTACATTTTCAAATGTTCATATGATCGGAAAGGGTTCGTTTCAAGGGTTCCAACGGGGTTTCAAGTCTCCAGGGGTTCATTCCAAAATCATATGATCGGAAATAAGTGACTTTGTCACAGCAAATTGTCTTAACTTAGTGGAAGTGGTTTTTATTTCTACGACAGCTATTGCATACATTGAACCAAGTATTGATTTTCAAATCTATGTTATAACTTTGATTGGTAATTTCAAAATTTGAACTATTTTCATTGTATCAATTTAACTACTCAGAACCCAAAGAAATTAAGACAAAATGTGTCTTTTAATTTCCACCAAATTCATAAAATTAACAGCTATGCTGATGCTGTTTTAAAATGAAAAAATTAAAAGTGGTAAGCGATAATGCTCTTAAGTAGTGATTTCATAAAACATGCAGTTTCAATTTCAACACAAAAAAGGGCAAAATAATTTTCATGAGCGTCATTTTTTGATAAAATATACAGTGAACTCTCACTTATACGCCGCCTCATTTATGCGCCTTTTTCACTTATACGACGATTTTAAATGGTCCCAGCACATTTCATAACAAAATAATGATAGTATAATTCGTTTATGCGTCGCTCTAAAGATAAATATATCACTTATACGCCGAATTTTCCCTAAAATGTAAAAATTATTTAGTTTATTTTCTTTAAAAAATAAGCTTTTTTCTTCACTTTCCTCTTTAATCTTTCGCCTTTATTGCTGACAGAACACATTTTTTCCGCAAGACAATTACTTATTATGGATCATTTTAAAAGGAAGAGTTTGTAATTAGGTATGCTACAATTTTTGTTTTCTCTTTATCAATGTAAAAATGCTACAGTGATTGCCAAACCGTGGTAATATGTCCCTTTTCTACAGAAATATTCTCATTCATTCTCTCATTAGAAACTATGTTGCGTTTTAGTCCTTTAAATAGGCTTGTTCACTTATACGTTTCTCTCACTTATGCGCCTTTTCTGTTGGTCCCTTGGGCCGGCGCATAAGTGAGAGTTCACTGTATATTACATTACTTCTGCTTGGAAAGCGAATTTTGCTAAGCATAATCGAAGTGGACATATACAAGTTCCCTAATACGTTCTAAGATATATAAAGCGAAATAAGTAAAGAGTAGCTGGAGTTTTAAATGGAATCTTGCCAACATTTACACGAGGGGAAGATGAGCCAAATCTTGCTTAGATACGTTATTATACATTTCCAAACAAACAAATGAACAAAGCATATTTTGACAGGCTTTTAATAAAGATTTTCCATGCATCAGTAAGAAAACAGTGAATCTGGACTATTTTAGCACGGACTAAAAACAGGCAATTTCAAAACTGATAAGAACATTCTAAGCATTAACGGAGTAGCGCCCTATTTTAAAATAAGAACGCTCAGAAGTTTATGTACATAATGAACAAAATGTGGTTGTTTTCGAACTCACAAACGCATTCTGATTTCTTAAATGAAAAAATTCCACTTGACCTTTCAAAAATATACCTTTTTCAATGTGAAATGGCCTTATGCATATTTTTCCAACGGTTTATATTATTATTTTTCAACGAATGAAATGCGTTTCCTTTAGATTAAAACTTATGCTCTCAACAGTTTTATCAGCAGAACAAAAATTGTAACTAATTTATAGCAAATTATGAGAGGTTGGCTTTAAATGTCCCACACTTGACGCATACAAATAAATTAAATTTCAAACGACAAAATTATGTGATAACAATATAACTATCAGGTGTATCTTTCCATCAAAAGTAATGATTAAAAAATGCGTTTAGTCCGGTTTATTAAAATATTGTGATCTAAAGCAAAACATTCTAGAAATTACTCGGTCAAATTGTCCCCCACTTGACTGTAAATGTGTTTTTATACATAGTTTCATTGAAACTATTTTTCTTCGAAGTCAAGAAATATCTGTGTTACCGTTAAAGTATATAATGCAGTTGCTTCATAGAATACCTAGTTATTCCATGAAATAACTGATCGTATCCGTAAAAGTGTGTAATATTTTAATAATTTGACACTTCTATGAAATTACTAGGTATTCTATAAATTAACTAATGGGGCATTTCACGGCATTTGTGACATAGAGGTGTACGTAACAAAACATTTTAAAAGTTTAAATTTTTATATATATCGAAAAAGTACTTTCTAAAGTATATGGATGTCATATTGTTTTCATAGTTCACTTTATATTATGTTTGTAATTGTACTCAGAACATTGAAAATACAATTTTTACTGTTACAGACTCTACATTGAATTTTTCTTTAAATCTGGCTTAAACCGATTTTTAAGCCAAAACTGGTACTTCAAACAGATATAGTAAAGGCTCACCTATAATATAGCTAACAATTTTAATCAAAAAGTGCGTTCTATAAAAAATTATGGATTGTGAAAATGATGACTATAGAGTCCGTAACAATAATTGGAATAAAAGTTTAGTTTTTAAAGAAAAATTCAATGTAGAGTCCGTAACAGTGAAAATTGTATTTTCAGTGTTCTGAGCGCAATTACAAACATAATATAAAATGAACTATGAAAACAATATGATGTTCGTATACTTTAGAATGTACTTTTTCAATATATATAAAAATTTTAAACTTTTAAAAAGTTTTGTTACGGACACCCCTATGTCACAAATACCGTGAAATGCCCCTAATGCGAGACAGTTTAAGTGTAAATAAAGAATTAATCTAAAACGAAATAACTGGGTATTCTATAAATAATGGTAGACAATTAAACAGAAAAAGACACAATTTATCTAATTTATGCAGCGTGTAAATGGTATTTATGGAAAGGTACCATAAAGTCATTTGTTACAACAAGGATTACTAAAATGACCCTCAGAGTTACAAAGAAACGTTTTTCCCTCTAATTTCCATATTATTTAACGAAACGTAAATGTACCTTTTACTAAAAAGCGAGATATATGGTATAGATTGTTTTACACTTTAACGGGCTACAAATCGTTATTCTATGAAATGACTAGTTAAACCATGAAATACAAGAGGGTTTTACACTTTAACGGACACGATCAATTATTTCATGGACGAAGTAGGTATTCTATAAAATAACGAATTTCATACTTTACCAGTAACATATACACTTATTCCAAAAGAAAGTTACCAAGAACGCGTAGTAAGCATTTAAGACCAATATTAACCGCTTAGAATCAAAATTTACTAAGACCATTTCTCAAAATCCTTACTTCTAAAGGCACTAAAGGCGAAACCATGGATCTGAAGATCTTTTTGACTTATAATTCTTACTGTATAATCACTTTTTATTGAGATCTAGTGGTTTTTGATCTATTGCCTTTTAGACATCTGTAAGGAGATTTTAAACGCATTTTTTTAATAAAATTATTTTTCATAAAATAGTATTAATTGGTTTTGAATCTGAACGACTCATTTGATCCATAAACACTGAAAAATAAAAAATAAATGTGCGTAACATCAGTTTAAGGGAGATACAATTAAAAGAAGATGTATTGAAGCAAAAATATACTTTTCTATACAATCACTCTAAAGAGCATAAAAAAAGATTGATTCAATTCCTATAGCAGAAAGACAAATTACCCATGAGACTTAAATTTGCCAAATAACTGCGTGAGCGTTATTCATGAATCAAGGAACGAAGAAAAACAAAAGATTTAGATACATCGCAAGAGGCAGGCGAAATTCGCTGTCATCAGATTTGATACCTATTATTGAATTTCGAATGCGCAAAACTCTCACGTTTCTTTTAAAAATTGAGTTGCCTTTCTTTTCAAACTCTAATAAGAAATGACACAAGAACTGTCAATTCTGTTTGGTAGTTGGTGTACGAGAGAAAAAAAAACAACATTTTCTTTATTTTTTTACTCTCTATTCCAGGGTTTTTTTACATTCTATTTTAATCCATTTAACTTATGCAATTATGATTATATTGTTTTTTATTGCTCTTTCTTCCAGATTATAGCGTTAACCTCATGCATCCCTGATGAAATGGAGCCCATCATTTATAACCAAGCTCCTTTTTAAAAAAAAAGTCCATTTCTTGCATTTAAAAAATATCATGAAAGCCTTAGTAAAACATATTTTGGGCTTAAATATAAAAATATTGATTCATATCTTCTATATATGCTATTAAAATCTGTTTCCGTCTGTATGTCTGAAGCTTGAACACCTCAAAATCCGCAGGGAGTAGAGATTCGAGAGAGGTACCATTCGATTCCACAGTTTCTTTTCTGAATAAAACGACCAATATTGTAGTTGCACGATTTAATTGACGAAGATACAAATTAATGTAATTTTTTGCACCTCATTGTCAGTCCTTCGGAAGCAAGCATGAAGTAAAACAACTATTGCGCAATCTTCTCTCGTGCAGCTTTATAAAGTTGGAACCGTACCAGAATCTCTTTCTCTTTGTTCCTCTGAATAATTCGAATGACTTTGTGATGCATGAAAAAAGCAAAGGAGCGAAAGCGCCTTTCCTAGAGAGCCGCTGCCGCGGTTAGTAGTTTACTGAAACTTTGCTCACTACTTTAAAGGCGCGAAGCGCCCGTGCAACTTCTCAATAACTCGAATGACTTTCTCGTGCAGGAAAAAAGTAAAAGGCGCGAATCCTCTCTTCGCGAGCCGCCTTGGCGTCGAGTAGTTTGTTGAAACTTTCCTCACTACTTGAAAGGAGCGAAGCGCCCGTGAAGCACCGGGCCAAGCAGCTAGTCTTTTCTATCAAAATCTGTGAGCGTTTGTCTGTCTGTCTGTGTGAAGCTTGAACTCCTCAAAAACCGCTGGGAGTAGAGAATCGATCGAGGTACCATTCGATTCAACAGTTTATTTTCGGAACAAAACGACCGATATCGGAGTTGTACGATATCAATTAAAATGTTTTTTTTTTTTTTTTTTTTCAAACGTTACGATCATTGACATACCTTCGGAATCAGGAAGTAAATGCGCTATTGCGCAATACTCTGTCGCGCTTACAGTTGGAACCGAGACAGAATCTCTTTCTCTTTGTTCCTCTCAATAATTCGAATGACTTTTTGATGCAGGCAAAAAGTATCATCGCAAAGCAAGCCGCCTTGGCGGCGAGTAGTTTGTCGAAATTTTCTTTACTGCTTTAAAGCCGCGAAGTGCCCGTGCAACGCCGGGCCACGTAGCTAGAAAATTTGACAACTATTGTATTTACATTCTAATTGAAACATAATCATTTGTCATTAAGGCATGGAGAAGTAGGATTAGATTAGTATAGCGTTTACTGTATCAATGGCCGTTTGTAATTATTTCTGTTCAACCTATTGGGAAAAGGAAACCATAGATGAGCAATAATTCGAAGAAGGGGATAAAAATAAATAAAAAGAAATGTTTAAAAAAATCTTTTTTATCGACATAAAGATATGTGTTGATAAGATCTTGATAAGGCGAGATGAAAGAAAAAGTCTTTTATCTCTTCTAATCAAGACAAAATGTATTCTAGAACAAATTCATTCAATAAAAGTAAAAAATTACAAAATCAGATTCTTTAAGAGAAAAGAGAATTAATTTACATTTATGAATATGAAAATGTCTTTGTTTTTCCTTTACTTAATTTGGTGCAAACCAAATCCAAAAATAAAAAAAGTGCACTCCTATTTGTAGCTAAACATCAAAATTCCTTCCAACAGTTTCTTCTGGCTTTTTCTAATCAATCATACAAAAATGAGAAAAGCAACAATCTTAGAAACAAAAGAAGAGGAAAAAAGACATAAATCTAAGAGATTTAAGAATGTAAGAACTCTCTGTTCTAGAAGAAAGAAGAAAGTAATAAAAGTTAAACTAGGGAACATTTTTCAGTCAATGTATTATGATCACTAAAAGCGTGTTAAAGAAATAGCAAAATGTATTAAATTAAGAAAAGCGAAAGAGTATTTTGAAGGAGTTTATTTGTCTGACAAGTTGCATTCTTAGCCTGAATGCAACCAAACCCAAATGTCCATCATCAGCTACTTTTCCCTGAGATTTTAAAAATAATACATTAATTGAACAGACTATAAAAAAAAATTGCTTAACCTTACTCCAGAAATATGGTGGCAGCAGTGCTGCCTCCACGGCTACACTGTTAAAACTACAGGTTGCATAGGCCCGTCCTTTAGGGGGGGGGGGGCTTGCTTTGAGAAATCAATGTATTTGCATATAAGTGGGCGTGTTTTTTGATGTTTTCCGATGAAATTGCATTAAGTTTGGACTCTTGCCCCCCCCCCCCCCTGGAAAAACTTGAAATAACGGCCCTGAGGTTGCACGAGGCACCTTTAAGGGTGAAACGTTGTGGCACCACCGGCACCCTCTGAGGGTTTTTTTTTTTTTTTTCAAAAGTACACCATCCCTTTGTACATATTCAACAGAGTTAAATTTAACAAATTGGGGATGGCGTATGTGAAAATGTACAAAACACATGGTAAACATTCAATTTGGTACATACACGAGAAAAATGATTTTGGTTAATAATAAATTAAAATAAAAATGTAAGTGAAATATTTATATAAAGATAATGGGAAAAAATAAATACATAAAATAAATGGAAAAAAAAATAAATAAATAAATAAAAATAAAAATAAAAGTAATTAAAGGAATAAATAAATAAAATATATAAATAACAAAAAATAAAAGAAAAAGAAAAAAATATATATGTATAAATATTAAAACATTTTAATTAAAGAAAAAAATGTAGATAAATAAATAAATAAATAACAGAAGAAAGAACAAGAAAAAGGTGCAGTTAATAGTATTGACGTTAAAAAAAAAAAAAAAAATATTGTGCGAAAAGAAAATGCTCGTGGTCTATTAGAAAAGAAATAAGAGCAGTAATTTTCTTTTTTGCTGCAGGAAATGAATAATAGTTTTTTAAGTCTTGAGTTCAATTGCCTGTAGAACGAAGATGGAACGAAGAAGTGTGAACACAATGCTGTATGTATTGTTGAGGATAACCCTCTGAGGGGTGACACATGACTCCCTATGGCACCCTTGTCGGTGCCATTTGGCTCCATGTGGTACCATATGGGTGTCTTATGGCACCCCATGGTGCCCTGTGGCACACTAAGAATCACCGGCTACATGAAAATTTCCTACAAAAATTAGAGTTTTCTTAAAATCGGAACAGCTTACTCCAGAAGTACTGTAACGTTACACCCGTCAACAGTAGTAACTTTACAGAACTTTTTAGAGTTCACAGAGATATTTTGACTGCGAAAAGTGTACTCTACATATTGAAATTACTAAATACACCTAAAAAAATTAGTCACGTGTATTTGCCCGATTTTAAAAAAGCTCATAATCATGTAAAATTGGAGGGGAGAATGAATTATTGTATAACAATTCAATACTTATTTGAATTCAACTATTTATCTTAAGGAAATAAAAAGCTTTTTATTAATACAATTTTATTAGTTTCACTTGTGGGTTTGTATGTATGCATGTATGTAACTCTAAATAAAAGATAAAATTCGCCTTCTTTGCAAATATAAGTGTAATACAGTCGAACCTGTTTGTCTCGAACCTGAGTATCTCGAAAACCTCTCTATGCCGAAATTTTTTCAATTTCCCTGCTTTTACAGCACAAATTTAATGTTTTTTCTCTCGTTTATCTCGAATGATTTTTCCCGAAAACATCTATGTCTCGAATTTTGGCGACTCTCATTTTTGAATTTCATCTCCAGCCACATTTATCAATAGTATAACTTGGAGACAAAAATCATCTACTGCACAATCATTCAAAGACTATGTTCGTACTTAAAGGTATGCATTAACTTGCTACCGATATAGTCATCACAATTAGTAAAACGTGGACTTACAATCTGTCGTACAGTTAAATATTCAACAATATCAATGCAAAACAATCTATTAAGTGTTTGACTTTGTTCCAATTGCTAATTTTTGTAAATTTTATCACAACCTCTGTATCTCGAATTTTTCTTCTGTCCCGTGAAATTCGAGATAAACAGGTTTGACTGTATATTTAATACTATTATTAATACTAAAGGCCATACTATACTATATAAACTGTATTACTTATATTATATATTGATATATTTATTATAAGTGCATCTAAAAGAGTATTTTTTAGTTTTTTAAACTAATTCAAAGATTATTTACGAAAGTAAAAGGATTAGACGGATAACTACCTAATTTAAAATAATCAGTCTGTTGCGGACGTGATAGAGTTTAACTCTGGGTATTTTGCCTCCTGTGGCATTTTTCTTCCATCAATTGATACGTTACATATTTCTATGTACAGCTTAAATAGTTAATAATTTCTCTAAAATGGATTTATTTTCATTTAATTTAGTTTCCAATTATTTAAATGTTTTAAAAGCAAACCCAGATAAACATAAACAGCTATAATTAGACTACAATTTATTAATTATAGCACTTATCTTTAAAGAAAAAATAATCATATAAAAAAAATGTGTAAAATAATCAGTAAAAGAATCACATGACTAAGTTAGACACACTAAACAACTAAAATTTTTCATATTGAGGCATTTCCAAAAACTTGAACTTGTTTTCTGCGACTGACTTGAAATACTGTTAAGGGGCATGCTTTTCTTATTTATCTACTGTAACTATTTGGTTAGATAGTTATGTCCAATGCCTTTAAACTCACTTGAGCAATGGCAAATTGCTATTTGTTTACATTTTGGACCTCAGACGTCGTGTAAGTCTCTTTTCAGATTGGACTTGAATTCTGCAACAGGGCATCCCGCTACGCTACTCCCGAGACGTCCGCCGGCCCTTGCTCCTTCGCACCATGCAGGACATGGTGGCGCTCATGTCCTGCATGATGTCGGAGGAGAACACACACCTATCGCAATTCGTCATTGCGAGAAACATAATTTGAATTCGAGAACTCAAAATTCTTTGTTTTTGAACGGTTTTGAAATTTAAAGACTTGTTTTGGCTCTTTGACAAAAATATTTTCATATTCATTTTAACCACAGTTAATTTATCTTTAACTTTATGAAAACTATCTTATTATTCGGCGTTGCCCTCGTGTTTATTGGAAATGCTAGCAAAATTAGAATAAAATATCTGTTGGAACCTCTATTTTTTCTGCATCATACAATATTTGTGGCAATGTTCCAAGGTAATTAGAACATGAATTATAATTTTTTTTTAACTTATTTCATGCTAAAATGAAATAAATGAGCCTTAAATTGACAATTCATTGTTAATCGTAATCTTTGTTGGAAAATATTCATTATTTAAATGCGTTAAAATTTATCAATTTGTATGCTTAAAGGCTCATCTCTATTACTGTATCTATTTAAAATTGAAGAAAATGGCCATTTTGAGACAAAAATTTAATTTTGAGTTTTTTGGATTCTTTTTTAATTTCAAAACCCCGCCTATGTGAATTCTAGTGCATCAAAGAACCTCTGTGCTAAGTTTGATGAAAATCCGACGAAAACTGGATTTGTATAAGGAACAAACATACAAACAAACAAATATTTATGCATACATATATTTTTATACATATAAATCGCATCAGCAACGACTTTCGTATAGAATAGAAAACTTATTAAGCTGGCTTTCAATTATTGCGTCGATTATTTTCAAACACTTTTTATTTAAATTATGTTCCAAATTCCATTTTAGTAACTTGTGTTCTATATTGCAAAGGATTTTCCTAACTTTACCTCCACCATAAAAACCGCACCAATTCCAAAAGTATTACGTGATGTAAGCATGCAATTTAATAAAGTATCGTAAAATTTTGAAATCTATACCCCGAATGTATTCCATCGCCATCAAAACTTCAAGAAACACGTGAAAGAGAAATATATATTCCAAAGAGCTTAGTAAAAGAAACATTTGTTTTCCATCTTTATATCCATGTTCATCTACTTCCAGCCATATCTAGTGGCAAATGTAAGGCTCGAAATATCGCAGCGTAAATCTCTGCAAAAGAATTATATCTCTAATTTTTCCCTTTCGTTACCAGTTGCGGCGATTTCCAAACCCGAATCACAAATTAGGATTAATTTTATCGCCTGTCACACCGGCTGGTGCCAGGGGCAACAACTAAACTCCTCTCGCACGGATACGGAGAATAACTCTTCATTTCGGCTTTCGGGTGTTCGAAAGAGAGCGGAAGCATAAATTCACTTCGGTTGTTCTTTTTATCGACTGTTTTATCAGGTATGTAAGAGACTGAACCTAGGAGAGATTTTTCCGGATTTGTTTTTCCATATTTGTGTTGCAAGTTAAATTGTGTTTCGTTTGGAAGTTGAAACGTATGCTTTAAAATGTGCTTTATTACAGTCAGAATGAAGCTGGATATTAATTTCATATTATTCAGAGTAATGGAAGGTAATCGCAACAAGTCAAAATAGTCTTTAAAATATTCTAAATGAATAAATTTTCTTTTACCTCAAACTATATTAACCCCTTATCTGTTTCGATTTTTTGCCATGTTGTATCAGAAAATAAAAACACTATGGCATGAGTAATTTTGGGTACAAATTAAGTAGGGTAGAAAGGGGCACGTTTACGCAATGCCCTTTAAAATTGAGACATTAAAACTAAACTATATCCTTTAAAAATCTTTCGAAACATATGTCACCAGTTAATGCATATTTTCATGGATATCATCATTTAAAATTCCGTTTTCGTCCTCTGGTACCTAACTAAAACGTCCATACCTTTAGTAAAACCGAATTTATTTTCAATCATAATATATTTTCAAAAAATAGAAACCTTTAAAATGAAATTCCTATGCAAATAAAATTTTCAGTCATTGCGATGTAAGTCGCGCGGAGCAAAATGAAACTATCTCTCCGAATGTTAAATAACACAGCAAATTATGCAAAATATGTTTTCCACTTGCTTCACGGCTTCGAATATTGCTCCCATAACTCAGTCATTAAGCGCAAAATGAATTCGTAAGTATCACTGCAAAATAAAGACATGAACATCGAACAATATCCCCCTTATGTATTTGGGACATTAACTTGTAATGTCCCTACATCTCTTAATGTAGAATCGATATTTTTTCCCTATCGAACCCCTATGTTCTTTTCCACTTTTTCCACTCGTCCCTTTTCCAATTACAGCCCATTAAAACGCTTGTTGATACTTAATGATCTTTTGTTACATGTATTTTACTGCTGACGCGTCTTTATCAAACTTTTCCCATTTTGCAGATGGCAGCAGGTCGGGTACCATCGGCAGCAGCGCCCTCAAACGGAGTATCCTTTCGCAGCTGACGTCACAAGAGAAAGGGGTACCATCCACCTCTTCGAATCCCCCGTATCTACAAGCAACATCTTTCGATTATCGGCTGGAGAAACTTTTGGAAGAGGTGAATAATTACGGTTTTTTTCCCTCCTGCCGTTTAATGATTTACTTTCTTTTTATTTATTTTTTTCCCCTCTCGTGAGGACTGAGAAGCTTAATTTACATTATAAGAGGTTCTTTTGAGCGTGGCGTCACGTTTCGTGAAAAGATTTGTGTTGCCAGATGAAAGGTACGAAACTTGTTTTGGTAATTGCTAAAGGATACTTTAATTGACCACAATTAAAAATGCAGAGTTTGAAATTAAGTTTCTGGATCGTTTAAGAGGAAATGCAGCAAAGAAAGACGTTTAATCTTTCAAATACTTTTTTTGTGTACGATATTTTGTAAAACGTTTTTCCGTAGTTAGAAAGATTTTCTGATTCAATTTTCTTCCCTTTTGTCTGTTTTTTTTTTTTTAAATACTAAACAAGATGTTGGAAATTTTCTGTGTGACATCAATTCGTTAGTAAAACATACTTATTAACTTTAAGCAATGTATGACCCATGGCAAAATTTCAAAATTTTACCCAACTACTGAAGCATTTTAAAATTATATGTCATTCATTTAACATTGAATATTTCATGTTATGGAAAAATTCACGAAAATAGTGTTAAATTGCGGGACACTTACCTTGACAGGTAAACACAAAAAAATCTTGTTTGAAGAAATTACAAGTGAAATTGACAGCTGTTTTCTAAAGACCTATTTATTCATAATTGAGGACCTCAGTGCTAAAGGAAAACAACTCCACATTTTTCCAGTTTTGTGTTTTATGCTAAACTGTTTGAAGAAAAATATTATCTTCCACAAAAGCAATGCCTCTCCAGTCAATTATGCCGTAAGATGTTAAAGGAAAGATGCCGTAACAGTCTTCTTTTTAAAAGGAGACCGATATATTTCTTTAATAAATCATGACATTATTTTGATGCTAAAGTGTTTTTTTTTATCATAATGCTGACACTATTTTCTTAGAAGAAACAAATATTCTTCGAATTTATTTTGGAAATCTAAAATGTATTTGAACTATAGTCTATGTATGTAGAGCAATAACGGAATTGCTTCAATACACAGCAATTACTTACACACTTACACAAATGTTACATTCTCTTTAAGATATAAAAGATACTGAATTAAAATTGGGTTCATACACTACAAAAAATAAACTTGTTTTTACAGTATAATACTGAAAGCATAAGTTCCAGTTTAAAGCTGTAAAATGCAAATTGCTCTGAAATTAGCAGTAGCATATATGTTACACCTAACTTTACAGTTTCTTACTGTATGTTTTAGTTTTAAAATGGAACCTCTGCTTCCAATATTATACCGTAGAAATATATGTTTTGCAGTGTAGAGCATAGTAGTATATAGTAGCATAGTAGCATAGTATTTAAGATAAAGACAAAATCCTCAAAGCACAAAAACTTCATTTTTATGTATCTTTACAAAGGAAAATGTTCAAAATATTTGCCTACACTGCAAAAAATAAACCGTTGTTTTTACAGTATAATACTGGCAGCTGAGGTTCCAGTTTAAAATTGTAAAATCTACAGTAATAAACTGTCAAACTAGCAATTTTGCAGTTTCTTACTGTAAAGTTCGGAATTTTACAGTTTATTTCCGTAAAGCAGCAACTTTATTTTATTACCATAATTTTACACTTTATTACCTCAAAATTTGCAGTATTATATTGTAAAAACAACAGTATAATACTGGCAGCAAAGGTTCCAGTTTAAAACTGTAAAATGCACAGTAATAAAGCTGCAAAATTAGCAATTTTACAGTTTATTACTGTAAAGCAGCAACTTATAAGTTTAGTAGTGTAAAATTAGCAATTTGCAATTTGTTACTATAAAATAAGCTGCATGGTACTGTAAAAGCAACAATCATTTTTTAGTGTAGCGTACCTGAGTATGCCATGAAATGGCTGAATGCACACGTTTTTCTCTTATGCCGTTTTTCACGTCTTGCTTATCTCTCGCATTTTTAATGACACTGCCTGTCGTAGAGACCCCGCCCCTTTTTTTTAGGAGAGGAAGGGGGACTTTGTACAGCTTTTATTATCAGTATGATCAAGAACTAGTGGAATAAATTCAGTTTGTTAAAAAAAAAATTCGGTGAGCTTATGGGCTAACGTTTGTCTTGAAAAATATTCAAATGCATTTCACTTTAAAAAATGTTAGGAACAATCAACTTTAAGGTATTTAAGTTTAGCTAAACTCTATGCTTCATTATCCTAAATCCTATGACTAAATCCTACGCTTCATTGCAAACATATGTATATTAGCTATTATATATAAGCTATTATCAATTACGTTTTTTATTATAAAATGTGTTTCTATTATGTACTTAACTTAAAATTTTAGTTTTAGAAAACAATGTCGCGAAAAGGTTTTTCTATTTCACTTAGAGAGCCAAAAACGACAAGCTTTACCTCCAGATAACATATGAAAACATATTCCTCGAATTTACCCAACTTTCGAAATCAACTCATTACATTCTACACATTCTACGAATAATTTCTATTTGATAGAATTCGCTGGAAGGTTACGAAATTTCTCTGAAATCTGAATTTCGTAACTTACCCGATTAGTCGTACCAAGAACATAATTATAATTAAAGCTCTCCTTCCTATCTTTGCATGAACCAATATGCGGTCTTTCTTCAGTTCAAAAAAAAGTACATAAATAGGCGCAAACTTCCATCTAGTTATAATTGAGATACTCACTATTTTCTCCTAATCGAAGTATGTAAGAAAATGCACGTCATATTCACATCTTAGAAAAAATTATATTTCTCTATAACTTACAAAATTTCATAAAAAAATAACATAAATGTAAATCCTATTGACAAATATTGCTATTAAAGCTCCTAAAAGAAAAACTGATGTGTTTTTTTTAAACCCTTGGAATAATAGAATAGCTTTTAAAATCAAATAGTTTTCTAAATAAATCAGGAACGGATAGAGAAGAAGGCGATGAGGGACCGATCGCCCCTCCCTTGGAGGATTCTTTCTCATTAATTTTTCAATATTCAACCTTCGGACTCAACTCGCCATGTTTTACTAATTCTCTAAATAACTTCCAGTTGATGAAATTCGCAGAAAACTTTGAAAACTTCTCTGAAATTAGAAATTTCCACAAGTCATCCGATGCGAAATACCAAAAACATCAATATAATTAAAGCTCACTTTCCAAGTTCACTTTACCATCTTTGCATTAATCTATATGAACTCTCCACTTCAAAAAAAAAGTACCAGTACTGACACAAACTTCCACACAGTCATATCACCAGGATTCCTCATTTCTCTTCAAACCTCCAGGGCTAAGAGAATAAAATTTTCCTTCAAAATTTTTCGGCGTGACTTTTCCCCGCTTCGCCCCGCGGCGACTATCATTCACAGCCGAGGAAGAAATGATTGCGGTTTTCTGCCCGAATTGGGAAAAGGTACGGAAAATAAAAATTTCGGAAAATGAAAAATACAGTTGAGGTAACTGTGACTGTGGGTCAAAGGCTCTGAAGGATGAGAGTTCTTCAGTTGCAGTAATATTTCGTTATTCTGATAGGGTTTTTCTGTGATGATTCGCTATTGGATATGAAGTTTGAATTTTTTTTTCGTCTGAATCAGAAGTCTTTTGTGTTCTTATGCAAGTTTAATTGTTTCAAAAATGGAATTGGATAACATTTTTTTAGTGTCTTTAGTGTTTTTATGCAAGTTTAATTGTTTTAAAAATAGAATTGACTTACTTTTGAGTACAAAATAGAGAGAATGACGTGTTATTAGCAACAAAAAATCATTTTTTGAGATTAATATTAATTTAACTAATGCACATAGAGATAGTTTGAACCAGGTAAAAAAATTGCTATGAATTGATACTAGAAAGGCTTTTGTGGTGCTAAAAAATGGCAAAGCAAAATTTAACTCTTTAGCCAGCTCAGGCATGTAATTTGTCCCGCGGGAAATTTGACAGGATTGTATATGATTTCTTTTCAATGGATTCTTTTTTACAATCTCGTGTATCTTTGGTTTATTAAAAATGTAATTGTGTTTCTTCTTCTGGCATTTTAAAGAGGTATCACAAGGGTCATGTGAAATTTACACTTTTTAATTTTAATTAGTTGATTACATGAACGCAACAATAATTAACTGTTCTATGATGCGGATTACTTTCTTCAACACTATGAGGAAAACTATCCGTCTCAAAGGTTTAGACAGTTTACAGTGAGCAGATATAGAGAAGCTGCTTGAGAAAATTCATTTGATCCGAATATTTCAAACTTGTTGCCAAAATTCAAATGAAAATATTTTGAAATAGATAAATACCTTTGGGCATAAATATAATAGCATAAATACAACGTTGAAAAGCGCAGTTGTCTTGTTCAACGTTGTATTCATGCTAAAAAAATTTCTCCAATGTGGTTTATTGGTTTTAAAGTTAACCCAAAACATTACCTTTAAGACAGTGAACCAGTTAGCGAGAAATATGAAAAAAAAGCTACTCATTTCAGAAAGGAATGTTGCTCAAAACGTAAAAGAAAATATATTCCGCCCAACGGGTAAAAGAAATTTTAGTGAATTACCATCTTCGACTTTTTATTGATTCAACATCGAACATAAGAGCACTTTACTGCAGGGTGAATGTTCAACCTTTTGCAAAACTTTTAGCCATTTTTTCAGGATAAAGTCTTCGAATTTGCTACATTCAAGTAATCAGGTTAGATCAAAGGTCCGTTCTCTTTTCTTCAAAAGCAATACGTCAGCTTAATGATTCTTAAGCTGTAAAAAAATTACATTTGTTGATAGATAAAGTTGTAGGAGTTTCCTTAAGGTTTTCCACTAACTCCAATTAGAATTCTTCTTTAAAGTTCAAGTCTGCATCGTATATACAGTCAAGCCCGCTTATTAGAATATCGGTTAAAAGAATATCCCGCTTAATGTAATACATTTTCAATGTACCAAACCGATGTAAAGTATTATTTTGATCCCGGATAATAGAATATCCCGCTTATTAGGATATTTTTCCGTGGCGAAATGGCTATTCCATTAAGCGGGTTCGAATGTATATCCTTGCTGTTTCGGAGAAAGAAAAAATGGTAACACATTGCATAACAAATTCCTTCACTGTAAGATCCCCATTTTTCTCCAAACCTCCAGGGTCAAAAAAGCTTTTTTTTTCTTTTTCAAACAATTTTCGTGTGACCCGTTTTGCCCCGCAGCGGCCATCCCCATTCACAGGCAGAGAAGACATGATTGCGGTTTTCCACTCCAATGAGTAAAAGGGTTGGAAATAAAAAGTTTACAAAACGGAAATCGGTTGAGGAAACTTAAGAACTCAGGCACAAAATGTTCCTAAACTGGAAACAACGAACACTCTTCGGTGGGTTTCTCAGTCATCTCTTGTGAAAGTCTTCGCGATAATTGATCTGTTATTGGAATTGAATAGAAATTTTAATTTGAAAGTAGTTTTTTTATATCAAAATTAGGCCAGAAACTTACTTTTTTCTGAATTTTAACAGATGCTAAATTCCGAAACTTCCGAGATTGAAGGTGAAGGGTTTTTCTCTGCCTGCCTGAATTGCGAATAACATGGACAATGCCAAAGCTTTAGCATTGATTATTATTTTCTCCCCATTTACCCATACTTACTCAACTTCCGTTGAGAGTACAATCAAATCCTCATTAAATCTGTATCACTTCTTTTCTCTTTTTTTTTTTTTGTATATATGTTTCTTTTTCCACAGATCGAAAACCAATCACTGCATGCTCTGAGGCAACAGAGGAAGACTGCTATCGTCCGAGGTCAGAAGAATGTCGTCAGCAGAGACCTCCCCCTCTTCCAAAGGACGTTGGAGAGGCATGGCATACAGATACACAGGCCTCCTTGGTACCGGAAACACAGACTGGCAGACAGGAACAGCACAGTGTATTTTGTTATGGATCGTAAGTCATCAATTATTACCATTTGCTAAACCTTGAGTTTGAAAATGATCGTTAGTGGCCAGTTTGCCCAAAAATTTCAGTGACCACTTTGGCGTTGTTGGTGGTCACTTTAAACGACGTTTCAAAACTAGAATCCCATTCCACTTCATTCTGCATTTTCTAATATTGCATTACATTCTTAGAATCTCCATCACAATATTCTTACAATCTCCATCATTATATTCTTACAAATCCCATCATTATATTCTTACAGTCTCCATCATTATATTTTTACAGTCTCCATCATTATATTCTTACAATCTCCATCATTATATTCTTACAATCTCCATCGTTATATTTTTACATCTCCATCATTATATTCTTACAATCTCCATCGTTATATTTTTACATCTCCATCATTATATTCTTACAATCTCCATCGTTATATTTTTACACCTCCATCATTATATTCTTACAATCTCCATCGTTATATTTTTACATCTCCATCATTATATTCTTACAATCTCCATCATTATATCCTTGCACCTCCATCATTATATCCTTACAATCAGTGCGATTCTAATAATCAGTGCGATGCATCGGCAATTTGCATTTTTTTTTCATAAAAATACATAAATAAATTGTAAATCGCCAATTTGGTGATCAACATTGCAGTTTATAGTCCCCCTAAAAAATTTTTTGCTGCCACTGGGGAGTGTTGACCGCTAGTCTTGACCTTTACCATTTAACATTATAGGAAACGTTGAAGCACCTAAAAGCAAAGGGATGTAACAGTCAAAAATTTAACTTTGGAGATAACTAGTACAAATGGTAAGAGAAACGCACCTGTTTGGGAACAAGAGATGGTAATGGTAGCTTTTGTACATTGTTATACCCTGTGTAACGAGAGCTGGCGGCTGAAAGTAAAATTAATTTCCCAGTCTCCGCACTTTTCCCCTGATGGTTATCATAGTTACGGCGCTATGGATTTTTTCTCCACTTAGCTTTTGCAACAATGATATGCAAACGGTTAAAATTGCTTTGTGCGTAAACTGTTATTCTATTGAAAAATAAACATTAATAAAGCACAACATTTTCTTAGAAATTTTTGCTGTATTAATGTACGACTAAATTTGCTAGAAAACGTTGAGAAATAACTGAGACATCCCAAGTAGCATCAACTCATCCGATTTTGCTCGGCCGATCATCGAACTCCTCGTAAACTAATCCCGTAACGCACGATGACATCGTTCCGATCAGTATCCGAGCACGGTTTTCGATGAGCTACTTTTCATCGGAAAGCGATATCCTTCCGATCAACTTTCCCGATGAAAATAAGCTGAGCATCAAAAATTGATCCTAAATTCATCGGCACGGGACTGCACTGCTCGTAAATTGCTCGAAATCTCATCGGATTTTGCTGCTCGGATTCTGTTTGGCCGATGAGAGCTCATCGAATCCGATCATCAGCCGATGAGAATTTCATGGGGTTTCGATGAATGGCCGATCATCGCCAATGAGATTATGCTGCTAGGGATGGGGATATAAATAAAAACCTAATTCGTTAAACACACAAAATAAATAAAATGCCTCAGCAGCAGTGCATAAAAGAAACAGTGGATCTGTTTTCTTTCGTGACGGTTTCCACGGAGACGACGCAAAATTTCTAAACTAGATACGCTTATCTTAAAGTAACCAAATATAGAAATTGCAGTATTACTAGAGAACTACTAGGGCCTCTCGTAACGTTCCTGCTCATAGTGACCTCTTGTGACCTCCGATTGCGATCGCCCTGAGGGGGTAGGGCGCCAGGGGCGCTGGACCACAAAAGTACGCTACTGTCTGTAGCATGCTAATTAGGAACATCAACCCTTTGTTTAATTATACCTTTCACCAAACATCTATCCTTACTAAACCATACCTTTTTCAAAATAGCAATCCTTCCCAAAGTGAATTGGTGAGTGCATAAACAACGTCAGTCCAGAACTTCAAATTGTTCAGGAGAGAGAAAAAACGTCTTAACCGTCAAATAACCTGGCATCGTATCTTTCGAATTAGTAACCTGACTGACGTGATTTTTGACCTCAACACACATCTCGCCTCCCACAGCTTGTTTCCACAAAAAACGAATTTTCGAATTTTTGTGACTGATGTTGTTTTTGCACTCACCGATTCAATTATACCTTTGTAGAAATATCAATCCTTCAAAACCATAATTTTTCCATATCATATCAACCTATTTTAAATACATTCTTCAAAATATCAAATCTTCCTAAATCACACCCTTTTTAAGTCTCTTCTAAGAGAAAAAGGGTACAATTTTCAAATGCGCTTACTTAAATACACATCTATTTATGACATCAAAATTAGCTTGGATGTAAATCATTAAGTAAGACTTGGATTTTCTACAATCGTCAGAATCCCAGATGTATTAATACGACGCAACGAGTAAATTAAGTTTTTCATTATTTTTCTGCAATTTACTTTTGTCCCACAAAAAAAATGTTCAGAGAGACAAATTATGTTTTTGGTTCTGAGTTATTCGAAGAATAATCATTAACTTAAGCCTTTTTTTCGGTTGATAATGAAAAGCTCGCACTCCGTTATTCGATTTTTTTAACCTCCTTTGCCGAAGCGAATCATTTTATCAGTATATTTTTTTATCCACTATTCGTTCAAAAGTTTGATTAAAAAAACAAGATCTTTTTTTTATCAGAAAGCGTTTTTTGACCCTGACACTAGCAAGATTTTGTATTATTACGTCAAAAAATTCTACAACACTCATGTAGAGCTTAAAAATTATGAGATACACAAAATATAATAATGATAATAACAAAAGTTTATGTTTAAACTGTCATCAAATCGTACTTTTTTGTGTAATTAAGTTTGTCGTTCGTATCTCTCGCTTTTTAATTCTGGTTTTCTCTTCCGTAAAATTTTACAATAAAAGAATATTTTAAGGTAAAAGTTACTGGCAACATGGATGCCAGTAACTTTTACCGTAAAATTTCAGGAAAATTTTCGAACAGTGTACAACAGTCAAGTTTCGGTTCTCGGCTCTTTGCTCCATCTCTACTTAAAGCGGAATTAACATAGAAATAATCCTAATTTTATCAGAATATATAAAGACCTTAAAGACCTGTAGGGAAGATATATAACACTTATGGAAGTAATTAATAAATTCATGAAAGCGAATGCATAAGTTAAGTCAATTTTAAATATTTATAAAGCATGCCTCAAAACTTTACACAAATGCTTCTATCGTTCCACTACGCGTAAAACTATTTGTAAGCTCCCTATAAAAGCTTTAAACGGTGATAGAGTGAATTACATATACTGTGTCATACGCTTTTTATCTTTTTAAACATTTATTCGTATTTTCTAAATCCTCAATCACTGAGGATGCATACCACGTGAAAAATGAAGATAAACTGAAAAAGAAATGACTTTGCTTGTTGCACTTACGTAGTCCGGTAGGCAGTGGCGTAACTACTCGTTGGTTTTCAGGGGGGGGGGGGTGTTACATTCAAAGTTGTTACGAGGTTTAAAAAAACGGCGGCGGGGTGCGGAAAACCCCTTTTTTTTCCACACTTTGTATGTATGTATGTGTGTATATATATATATATAGTACGCACTTGAAAATGCGTACTTACCGGAAAGCCTTTCAAAGAGTATCAACCTCTGACACTAGATACTAGAATTGTGCTGTCGTCTTAAGAAATATTACTGCAGAAAAATGGAAGGGGGGTCCGGGGGTTCGCCCCCGGAAATTTTCATATATTGTACCTCTAAAAACTCCAATCTAGACTATCTTGGTGATGTTCCAGGAGAGGATGTTCGATCTCTTACTCATTCAGTAAAACACGATTGTCGACCATTTATAATAATGTGAAAGAAAACGATAGGATACAGAAATTCTTCCAAGCGACTTTTTCGAAATTTAAGCTCCAAAACGCAATTTCAGACGAATTTCGATGATAGTGGGGGATTTGGAGTCCTACCACCGGAATATTTTGACATTTATTTCCTAAAAAGGACGATCCTTAATAGTTCTGGGAAGGGGAGGGGGTGGCAATGAAGTCTGTAACACTATGATATTCACAGGAGAATCTTATTTTTTCATTCTAGGATTTTTTATATTTTTTCATCTCATTTTTTCATTTTTGGACCAACGTTTCGGGGGGAGGTCCCTAAAATACCCCCCCCCCCCATAGTTACGCCACTGCCGGTAGGTTTATCTAGTGCTTGAACCCATTTGAATTACCATAGCTTGTGCCCTTATACTGTCGGATTTTCTTAGGTAAAACCATCCGCACATTTACGCATGCGTCAGGTCTTCTCTGATGTTACCAAAATAGGGGTGATAGGAAAGACAACAATAAGTGGAAGAACAATGAGAAGCATTTTGAGCCGTATCAAACAACGTAGAACGATGCTAATTTCAAATACATAGTTTAGTTGGATATGTCAAAAGGATAGTAGATGCAAGTTTTAAATTGAAAACTTCGGAGAGTGTTCACCCACAACCCATCACCCCTTTTTAAAGTGGAATGGTTTGCGAGTGCTTGGCGCGGTTTTCATGGACGGACAGTACAAGCATAATTGTGCCCCGTAGATTAGGTTACATCATTCATTTATATTATTTTAGCTTCGGTATTTTTAAAATGTTAATAGACATTTTGTTTGAATATTTCTTCAAGCATAGTAGGTTAAAATCAAGAATTCAAATATTAAAATTTAGAAGGATTTTCACTCATAAAAGGTTGTTTGACTTTCAAAAATTTGTGAAATTTTTGGAAGTGCGAGAAATGTAAAGACTTGAATTATTAAAACGATGTTGATAAACGGGTTCATTTTCGGATTGAACACCAGGTGGGTGCCTGTTACTCCACCTCCGCGGACACCCACCTTTAGGTGGTACGGGTCCCACTCTCCTGGCGGTGGCATTCATGTCCTAGAAACACACACGTACACACAGCTATCACAATTCGTAATTGTGAAGAACATAATTTTAATTCTAAGGTGTCAATTTTTTTACTCATTTTTTAATAAAACCGTATAAAAAGTGTAGTTTTTTTTTAATAATAATTATAAATAATTATTTTATGGTTACTATACATTGAGTTAATGTATTAAAAAAATTTTTTGGACAAAAAAAATATTCCGTAGGGCTATTTTTTGCCATTATCCAGCGCGATAAGTGTTAAAACAAGGGGTAAATCATGGAACGTGATGCAATAAAAAGGAAAGGTGTCGCGTAGTGATAGAAACACGTGCTAGAAAAATAATATGTACGATACTGTAATACTTCGAAATATTCCGAATCGTCAGTCAAAATTTGTGGAATAAAAAATGTTGGACGGCAGCAGTGACTCTCGTGAACTCCCCTTGAGGAGTCTTAGGTTTCACTTCTCCTGTTAGTATGTTTGTTATTAATGTTTAGAATGGAAAAAGGATAAAGATCTTTCTAGAACACCCTAAATTTATGCACATAATTTTTTCTCAGTTTTTAATTTTCTTAATTAACATTTTATTAAAACAGAAAAAAATCAATGAAAACATTTTTTAATTATGTTTTACATACGTGACTGAAATAATACCTCAATAATTTTGAAAAAGATAAGAACAGAATTAGAATCACTAAGGTAAGTTTTTATTTTTAAAAATGATCTATGATATAATCGTTTGAAAATCTTCAAGATTCAAAAAATAACACGTTTCAAAAAAAAAAAAAAACATTGTTTAACAACATTCAACTGTTTCTGAAAATGTGGAACTTTTTTTCGATTATTTCCAACCTCACTGTTTATGTTGAAAAATTCATAGCAAAACATTTTTTAAAAACATCTTGGAGTGAATTATTCAGAAAGCAACTTAAGACAGCCTATGAAAACAAGATTTGATAAAAAAAATTGTCAGTGAGACAATAAAATAGATTTGTCAAGAGGAGAAATAAAAGTCTTTTCCCGCTGAAGAAAAATGTTATTCAGTGAAAAAAATAATAATTCTTTCTCCATAATAATTCCGAGGAATATCACGCTATTTGACAGCTTTTCAGCTTTAATATGATCTCAAGTCGAAAAAACAATACTTTTAAGCAATACTAGGGCTTGTCACGCTCTT
Source organism: Uloborus plumipes (assembly GCA_038373865.1). Taxonomy (NCBI): domain Eukaryota; kingdom Metazoa; phylum Arthropoda; class Arachnida; order Araneae; family Uloboridae; genus Uloborus; species Uloborus plumipes. The sequence goes on along the minus strand of JAXGGA010016339.1, from coordinate 455 downwards.
TATTTGGGGGTGGTTTGCCTCATTATGGAAAATCCCGTCAGCTTTTTTTCAATGCAAAAAATCAGAAAAGAGTACAAAAAAAAGGGAAATTCAATTGTGCACGGCTCATTCAAAACGTTAAAATTTGAGAATCTTTAGTCAGAAGAACACTATTTTTTCCATATTTTTTTTTAGTCTCTTTTTAGTTTTAATAATTTTTTGTAATAAGTAAAATTTTTGGCAATTAGACAACGAATTTTTTTTTTCGATGTTGTACCTTTTATTGTACACTTTCTTGTGTCGTCTTTCTCTTATTTAATACTAGCAGTACCCGCACGGCGATGCCCGTGCATTTATATGGGAAGGAAGTCCACTGAATAAATTTAAATTCACTCCAACCCTCTGAAGTAAAATTATTGTAGTTGAAACGGTATAGTAATTGGCCACTTTAGCGAAATCGTATTTGTGTGCTTGGA
>JAXGGA010016338.1:0-26879 GCA_038373865.1 Uloborus plumipes | reverse complement strand
TGGGGGGGGGGGGGGGTCAGTATCTGGTGTGAGAGGTTTTTGAATTTCATCCTGTGTATGCACACCCTTATACAAACTTTTCACGTTTATTATAGAGCACCACTTGCAAACAATTTTAATATAATCTGCTGTTTGAATATGATGCGCCTTATCAGTTTCTTCACCAACCAGTTGTAGACCTTCAGCTACTACAGCATTGAAAATTTGTAAAACAAGTTTCACATTCTGTCTTTCAAAACTGGTTGGAGCTAATGCTTTTTCTGACAGCCCATAACCATATTTTAACAGCTTCTCAAGCTCAATTTCAAGCAACTTTTTTAATGCATGAAAAGAAGCTGTGCTAAAAGGCAAAAGTGAATCAAAATTGGGATAGCACATGCAAGTCCCAAGATTGTTTTTGATTGATCCAATTATTTCTCAGGCACTTAAGAATATGTACTGTGTCAAAAAAAAAAAAAAAAAAAAAAAATTGCCGGGACATTCAGGATAATCATATTTTATGCACAACTTAGGGGGAGAGGCAAACAGACTGACAGCTTTTTATTGATTGCGTTATCAGTCCCCACTGATATAACATTAAATCCTATGTTAGCTAAACCAATCAAGACGTTTTTTTTATATAAATGAGTGAAAATCATCAGCATCTATGCTACTTACTTGCAAATTATGTGCCACATCTTTATAAGGAGAGAAGAAACTTTGAATCATAAACGTAAAAGCACTTGATTTATTATAGGACATGCCGAATATTTTCCCCCCGACATAGTCAAAATTAGGTTTTAAATGGATTTCATGGACCATCAAACTGACAATTTTTTCCTTCTCTTCCAAAAAGGTATATTTTTGTTTTATATAACTTAAAATAAAACTTGTATCATCATTTTGAGCATATTCTTTTAAAAGCACTTACATGAGGCAAAATAAAAATATTACAGCTTCGTAAAAATGTATAACAATGAGGAGAAATAGATCTTAAGAGACAGCAAAATACAATAGTTGGCAGAATATCTTCGGTGTTGTTTTATACAGGGTGCGGCAAAAAAACTCGGACAAAATTTGTCATGTCCTGACACCAACACGTTTTACCGTATACAGCTGATTCTATTTTTAAAAGATTCTGTATGTTTTCCTGCATTGAGGAGTTTAGTGTCGATTTTGTACTCATCATTTTTGGTTTGTTTACCGAATGACACAAAGATGCGTTGCTTTTTGTTACTGTTTCCAGCTGGTAAACGTCAATTCGTTTGCTCAAAATTCCTCGACAGACCGTTTCCGATGCAATTAGCGGGTACAAAGAGCTTGGTCACGACCTACGTCGTCCAGGAAGCGGAAGAAAACGGAACATGAACACATTTTTCAACCGTAGGACAAAAACTCAAACTGATGCCGTACAAGCTCCAAAAAGTGCAATTTCTCACTGAAGAGAACAAGCTCGTGAGACTTCAAACATGTCGCCAGTTCAAACGTTGGGCCGCAAGTGAGCGGTGGAAGCGCATTCTCTTCACAGATGAGAAGCTGTTCACCGTTGAACAGGCGAAAAACCACCAAAATGACAGAATCTGGCTCACTGAAGCTCCTGGCACATCGGCCATCGTCAAACATCACCAAAATCCACAATCGGTGATGGTTTGGGACGAATTTGTGATAGCGGCAAGACTACTCTTGTTTTTTGTGGATTACGAGGTCAAAATCAACTCAGAAGTGTATCGCCGCAACATTCTTCAGGCCGTGGTACTTTTGTGGACCCAGCAACACTTTGGTGATGGGGATTGGATTTTCCAGAAGGACTCAGTGTCGGCTCACAGGACAAAAACGACTCAGGACTTGTTCCGAACCCATTTTTCATCTCCTCTACGGAATGGCCCCCTACTCACCGGATCTGAATCCCATGGATTACAGTGTGTGGTCCATTTTGGAGGCCAGGGCCTGTGCTAAGCCCCCCAAATACTTGAAGTCGCTGAAGCAGTCACTGTTTTGAGAATGGGATCGATTGCCGCTGGAAGAGCTGCGGCCCATCGCTGAAAATTTCAAGTTACGTTTGGATCTGTGTATCACCGCTGGAGGAAGCCACTTCGAAACCGGCTGAGTATATTATTGTAAGAAGTCTATGTTAACATTATTAATTGTTGTTTTGCTAAATTGCTTTTATTTAATAAAATTATCACAAATCTTTGTCCGGGATTTTATGCCGCACCCTGTAACATTAAAATTTTCAAACTGTTCAATTACAAATTCTAGAAAAGGATCTGTGAATCATCAGTACAACTATCTTTAAGTTTTTGAAGAAGCTGAACAATGATATCAGAAATTATCTTACATTCATCAGAATTATTAATATCTGATTTGCTTAAGATTTCTAAGGAAGACAAAATTTGAAGTACTACATTAACATTATTAACCTTCATTGGAAAATTAAATGTATCTAGTTTTTTCAACAGAACTTTTTTGTGAAATGGGTGATTCTGTGTAAACTGGTAATTGGCTGTCCGGACTGAGTATTTTAAAAATAATAAAGTGTAATAAAGTAATTATCGCTCTTAATACAAGAAAAGCATTAATACTTTGTGGCCCAATTGTATTTGGAGTGATAACAATTTAATATTTTTTTCTAGAAATTATCTAAGCGCCAAAAACACAGTTTCCTGGCTGTCCCAATCCCATAGTCTAACTGTTAAAGATAGTATTTCAAAAAACCTATTAACACTACATAAATTTGGCAATTAAAATCAAAAAATAGAATAATGAAGCTATATTTTTCTTATGAAATAAGGTATAATTACGTATTTCTAAAACTTAAAATTGTCATGTAAACTCTGTCCGGAGTTTTGCTAGGTCCGGAGTCTTGCCGGTACTTTGCTTAGTCTGAGAGTCACATATGTGATGAAAGTATGCATCAGGGTCGTTGCGAAAACATTCCTCTGGGAAGTGATTTTATTAATATCAATTAATTTAATTATAAAACATATTAGTTATTATGTCCACGATTTGTGCATAAATTTATAGGTAGTCTCGTAACTAATTATGGTCCAATAGTTTTGCAGATATTACGCAACAAAGAGCAAAAACACAGTCACCTAGCACAGTCCCCTGCCTAGTTATACCAGGCGGGGGACTTACCCCCTATCATGATTTATCAGAAAAACACAAACTTCAATTGGCCCTCTTTCAAACCAAAGTAATAGATTTATTTTCAGAGCAATAGTATTATAATTATACGAACATTTCAAAAAACCGTGCCCGGACAGATTTCGTGTGAAAAATGACGAGTTTACAGAGAATCCCCCAAATATAGATACATTTCAATCTTTCATTATAAGCATGCTGCATAGCACTTCATGCATTTCTGAAAGATGCAATATGAGTAACGAATCTTCTTCACGAACTAATGTCCGAAACTCATCAAGTTTTTGGTGGTTAAAGCATTGCTGTAATTCCTCCAAGGTTGAAAATGTCACTTTTTTTGATACTCATTATCAGCAATAATGCTTTCTTCTTGAGCTTTTCGAAAGTAAGAATCCTCCAGTCTCTAACATTCTTTTGAAGGAGATTCTCGTGTAGGAGTGACTGTTGGCTGGAGGTAAGATGGGCAGTCACTCGGCAAAAACACAGGTACAACACAGGCAAAAACACAGGACAAAAAGAATACGAGAACGGCTTTAAATAACTTGAATTTAATTAGATTAAATAAAAAAAAAGCTAAAAAAAAGTTGTGTAAATCTTGTTGATGTAAAATGACTTTTAGAAAAATAAGCGTATTTTCTGAGAAACAAAAAAGTAAAATTGGAAATCTTTTCCCCATGTTGCAGTTCCATACCGAGTGTTCTTGCTAACGAATTTGCTATAACTGCTTGGTTATTTAGCATACTCGCTTGATTTTTAAGAACTTCTCTCTTTAAATCAATCATGATTTCTGAGTTTGAATTTAGTGTTCTCAGATTTTCACTCATTTCCTGCTGTCTAGCTACTATGTTGGCATCCTCCTTTTCGGGGGAAGAGCTGTCGGCTCTCGTTTTCCTTCGGTGTCGTCTGACACGCCGCGTTGTGGAGCCTGCATAAAACAGAAAAAAAATTACTTCATTCCGAACTGTTCCTAATAAAAACCACATTATTGTACATTTACATGTAACCAGATTTACTGCATTTATTTACAGTTTTAATATAATTGCAGCTGCAGTGTTCACTGTTAATACTTTTTTATCACTTATACCATGTAATAAAAAAGTACCTTATAAGTTTTTTATCCGGATCCGGCAGATTCAAATATATTTACTAACTGCTTTGCACGGTCTACTTAGAAAATAAAACTTTTAAGTCCAGTGACGCTTGACTGGAAAACCCGATCCGATTACACTCTCAAAGTTTCCTCGCATGAAAAATCGTCCAAAAATAAACAAAGCAAAAGCAAGTATTTTATTTATTTATACTAAAAAAAAAAAATGTTTATGAAAGAAATTCATCTTTTTCTGTTCAAAGATTGAATTCATTTTATTTACAGACTACTTTTTATTTATCATCAAATTTGAAAGTAAAATACAGTCGACGCTCGTTATAGCGACCACACAATACAAAGATTTTTTAATGATGAATTTTCTGTAACTATTTATAATTTAAATGTTTAAAATTTTCAATGCTTTCTAATTGTTACCTGATTTTCCTGCTTTTCCTTTTGTGTCTTGTGGCGTTACGTCGGCAGCTCTAGGCCCTTCAGCCATTTCAGGCGATAGAACTGCAAAGGAAAAAAAAAAAATGAACGTATCGAAGAGGAGGGAAAGCATGTGTTCAGTAAAGATATACAGTGGCAGCCAAAAAAAACTGCATCATCTGTCAAAAAGTGGAAAACCGTTCGTGCGCTTAAACTAACACCACAGACATTCTCAAATTGAACTTTTTAAGTTACGAGCACTTTCAAAGGATTATTGAGAGACATCCGTTTCAAACATCGATCCTGCAACTGAGGAGTGGTTATCCTATTCCTTCCTAATCCAGCTTTTCTTTGAACATCGCCAGTTTCATGTTCCAATTAAGCCTTTTCGAAACAGTAGATTGATTACAACTTATTACCATGCGTGCAAAATATCCACCTTAAGATAGAGCTACTGCAACTGCTTTTTTTTTTTCTTATCGTCAATTCAGCGTACGGAGACATGCTTTCATCTCAACTGAAAACAAACCGAATGCACGTTTCCTCGCCTTTGGCGAGCTATTTTATCTTTCAGGTGATTCGCTGGAATAGGGATGTGAAATTTCCTCATACTTTGCTTTCCAGCAACTAAGATAATTTAGCAACTAAGAGAATTTAATGTACACAAAATAATGTGTTAACATAACAAAATGTCCGTTTTTCTGGGAGATGCAGTTTTTTTGTCCACCACTGTATGTATGAAATGTCAAGAGATTTTTTAGATAAAAAAGTTGTCAGTAATTAAAGTAATCCCTTGTAATATTTGGTTGGAGAATATGATGCATTAAATTGTGACTTACAAGTTTAAATATTCGAACATTGAAATTTGAAGAATTAATTTTGACTCTAACTTTTAGAATGCCAAAATGTGCGACTCACAAAACAAATTTCGAACAAATGTTTGCAGCAAACAATACTTGAAAAAATTGGCTCATATACCATGAAAATAAGTATTATTAAAATGAATTAATGCTTTTTAAAGATATTTTGATTTAAAATGAACATGCTGATTTTAGAAAAGAAGAAACGGTGGTATGAAAATCACAAGTTTCAAATCCCACTCGTTCGAACGCAAGTTATACATTGCTGACTTATGAGTAAGTAGTTAACAAAATTTTTAGAAGAAAAAAACCCCCCGCACAAATGCAAGACCATTAAGAAGTAAATTAAATTATTACCTGCATGAAGCTCTGCTCCGCCTATAGCTCCAGGCACCATCAATTGTCCACTGGTATCATCGGCTGTTGATGGTCCAGCTCGGTGCACCTCCTCTTCTGGCTCAGGTACCTACTGTTATTAGAGATTCAGAAAATCAAGATTTATAAGGGCGATTCTCTGTAAACTCGTCATTTTTCACACGAAATCTGTCCGGGCATGGTTTTTTGAAATGTTCGTATAATTATTTTACTATTGCTCAGAAAATGAATCTATTACTTTGGTTTGAAAGAGGTCCAATTGAAGTTTGTGTTTTTCTGATAAATTGTGATAGAGGGTGAGTCCCCCGCCTGGTATAACTAGGCAGGGGACTGTGCCAAGTGACTGTGTTTTTGCTCTTCTTTGCGTAATATCTGCAAAACTATTGGAACATAATTAGTTACGAGACTACCTATCAATTTAGGCACAAATCGTGGACATAATAACTAATATGTTTTATAGTTAAATTAATTGACATTAATAAAAATCACTTCCCAGAGGACTGTTTTCGCAACGACCCTGATGCATACTTTCATCACAAATGTGGCTCTCAAACTAAGCAAAGTAGCGTTTCAACACCGTTCTCGGCGATTTCGGCAAATTCACACAGATTACTTTAAACGTCATGCCAAAAAGAATTTGCAGAAGTTATAGATTTTTCGTATTACAGCTTTGAATTTGTTGCAGGGGACTGTTTGAAAAAACTCCGGACAGAATTAACATGACAGTTTTAAGTTTTAGAAATACGTAATTATAACTTATTTCATAAGAAAAATATAGCTTTATTATTCTATTTTAAGATATTAATTGCCAAATGTATGTAGTGTTAATAAGTTTTTTGAAATACTATCTTTAACAGTTAGACTATGGGATTGGGACAGCCAGGGGACTGTGTTTTTGGCGCTTAGATAATTTCTAGAAAAAAAAATTAAATTGTTATCACTCCAAATACAATTGGGCCACAAAGTATTAATGCTTTACTTGTATTAAGAGCGATAATTACTTTATTACACTTTAATATTTTTTTAAATACTCAGTCCGGACAGCCAATTACCAGTTTACAGAGAATCGCCCATAAGATTATTTCAATTACTTTTTACAAAAATAATTTAGCACATCTGCGAAAAATAAGCTCAAGAGAGATTGGGACTTAAAACTGCTTGGTTTGTTATAATAAACCGAACAGTAGTAGTATACCTTATAAATTGTGGACTTGCAGGCGAAAGCGTTTTTAAAATTTAGATGAGAAGGAGAAAATCGTATTATTTTAAAAACGTACACTTAGAATCAGTGCCTTTGGTAACATTCAGAAAGTTAAAAACAGTAGTAGGTGCTTTGAGTAAAGAGAGAAAATAAGAATTTACAGTCATAGATAAGGAAAAAAAAAGCTACTTTTAATAGTGTTAGATGCGACAGAAATCATTTAATAACTTCACAAGTGCGAGAGAAACAAATAATGTTAAAGAATACTACACATGTATCGTTATAATTAATACAGTACTTATATATGATGTATCTAGTTCTTCGCTGACAATCCCTTGGACGTATGTTTTGCCAACGAGGAAAAGCATCCTCTCTTCCAAAGGTGTCATAGGTACCACAGCTCCTCGGCCTCCGCCGGTCTTTGTCCTCTCCTCTCTATTTTTTATGGCCTTGTATCGAATTCTGTATTTTAGATCTCCCCCCACTTGTTTTTTTTACTTGTTCTGCAGAGCGAACAACCCCCATTGCTGTTGAGGATACGATGTCTGCTACATCCTGCCAGGCTTTTTTCTGGTCTGCGGGAGTCTCACATCTCGGCCCAAATTCCCCGGTAACTAAAAATTTTCTCTCTTCTAGGGCCGAGATGAGAGCCTCGCATTCGGCATATGTGTAATTAGTAGATCTCTATATTTGGTAGGTCTCTGTGCTTAACACACTGCAGTAAACAACCACATGTGAAAAATTGTTTATACCGTTGCAGTTACAGTCACTTTGCTCTCATTGGCTAAGAGTCGGTTCTTATCAGTTAGGATCTCCGAGCAGCAGAGTTCTGAGGTCACGGTTTGTGAAACGGTAGAATCGTTACACATGCATTGCAATGGTCTCGCAACCCGCTCGCAGTCCACAACTTTTTGTGAGTTGCGATTTGCGGAGGGCGTTTCACATGCATCCCAGCCTAAATCTCTTCGAATGAAGTGAATTGTGCTAATCAAATATCTGATTGTTTTCTACCTCAATGGAAAAAAAAAATGTGAAAAAAAATATTTTTCCAAACGCAAAAACGACACGAACGGATTGGGGCTAGGTTGCCAGACTTGGCGCTTACTCCGCTTCATGAAAATGCAAAGCGGGAAAAAATCGGTTTCTGCAAAATTTTTATTGTCTGTTCGTTTAACTTGGTTTCGTTTATACTATGAAAAAAAAAAAAAAAAAAAAAAAAGTTATCTTTAAGTTGCATTTTTAGGTACCGACAACGAAAATTTTGCAGCAAGTACTTGCATTAAAATTTATTTGTTAAATACTTTTTAAGCTTTAAAACTAGATTAACAGGTTTGAAAACGAAATTGAGAAATTGTGTAGTTTTGATCTAAGTCTTAACTGATTTTACCTTGTATTGCTGTTGGAAAAATGCCTCAGTAAGTTATATAATTTTTCCTTTGAAGTAAATAAAGGCTTTTTAAGAGATATTAATATCCATGAGGATTGTAAATTGATTGTATTTCTTTGATACACTGAGTTTTATTAGCCTATTATCTTTATGTAACTTTTGAAATAATTAGAGCTGTAAAAAATGAACCCTTCTTTGAATTCAGAAAAAAGTAGTTACATGGTAAATTAAACATTTTTGTTCCTTAATAAAAATTTACTGTGTTAAAATTTTCAGGAAGAAATGTATTTATAAAAAAAATAAATGTTGAAACAAATGTTCAGACAAAGATTTGTACGGCTAGGAAGTTTATTAAACCTCCAATACTATTGTGCGTGATGTGTACTAGTTGGGCTGAAAAGTTCGTAGGCTAACATAGAAAAAAACATTTTTTAATGCAAGTTGATATTATTATTCTATATACCTTCAAGGGCGATACAACGATTATAGCGGTCATACAATTTTTCGATACCACTTTTATAGTACGATTTGTCTTTAGCCTCAAAATAGGCTTCAGTTTCGGTGATTACTTCTTCATCGGCGCTAAATTTCTTTCCAGCGAGCATTCTCTTGAGGTCTGAGAACAGGAAATAGTCGCTAGGGGCCAGATCTGGAGAGTACGGTAGGTGCGGAAGCAATTCAAAGCCCAATTCATATAATTTTGCCATCGTTTTTATTGACTTGTGACATGGTGCATTGTCCTGATGAAAAAGGACTTTCTTCTTCTTCAAACGGGGCCGTTTTTCCGCGATTTCGTCCTTCAAACGCTCCAATAACGCTATGTAATAGTCGCTGTTGATAGTTTTTCCCTTTTCAAGGTAGTCGATGAATATTATACCATGCGCATCCCAAAATACTGATGCCATAACCTTGCCAGCTGACTGTTGCGTCTTTCCACGCTTCGGAGTTGGTTTATCACGTGCAGTCCACTCGGCTGACTGTCGATTTGACTCCGGTGTGAAATGATGGAGCCATGTTTCGTCCATTGTTACATATCGACGCATAAATTCGGGTTTATTACGATTAAACATGTTCAAACACTCTTCAGAATCACTAATTCGCTGTTGTTTTTGGTCGATTGTGAGCTCACGCGGCACCCACTCTCTGCACAGAGCTTTCGCATACGGGTCATTTTCACCATATGCTTACATTTCAAAATTTTTAAGTAATTTTTTTAACTTGCTATTTTATTTTCGAAACACTAACAGATGTTTAGTCACATATTGTAGGTGTGTAAAAAAGTAACTGATTGTACACTTTGATGAATAATTAAGTATTCAAATGCTGTTGTAAAACTGTAAGTTGCAAGGAAAATTGTCGTCCATTACCATACAAAATCAATATGAAATCTCACTTTTAAACTATATCATAGAGCCTAGAACCAACTTCATTTGAAATTATTTGCGCCCTGAAGCTTAAAACGATGTTTGTGATGATTGAAATATTTATCAAAAACTCTATGGTAACGAATTTGACATTTAGTAACGGACTTGACATTTCAACCAAAATGTCAAATTATGGCTAGGTTGTCGAATTTAAAAATTGAACTTCAATATGCATTTTCTTAGAGTTGTATAAAGAACAATATTTAGGGGTAAAAGTTTAGAAAAAGTAAAAATTAGTACTAAAATCTTTGGTAACGGACTTGACAAAGAATAAAAATACGCGCCTGGAAAAAATTTTGTGCGAAACGCCACAGCAATACGTCTCGACTTAGGGAAACAAAATGGTACAAAATAGTTACGTCACTAATTTGTTAAGTTAACTGAACACGTGTTATCATCTTTTGACTTCAATAAATACCTTTTTTAGCTAAAATAATCTTAGGGTAACGGACTTGACAAGAATTTCCGGACAAAATATATTCATACATTTCTTATTGAAATAAAATTACTATTGTCAATATTTATCATGAATACCATATACTAATAGTCAATATATAAAAATAATGTGTCGCATTTACTTTTTTTGACCATTAAGTGTAGGAAAAAAATAGTTGAACTTGCGAAAATTGGAAATGGACAAGCGTTTTTGCCTTGATTCTCATTTTTAAAGACTTATATAAAAATAAATAAATAAATTTCAATAATTTGTTGAGTGATAGAATTTTATTGGGGGTATTTCTTGCAGAAAATAATTGTTCGCATTGAATTTAAAATATAAGTTATGCTTCAAAATCGTCTTTTTAACCTCCGGACAGTAAATGTAAGCAAATTTTGAAAATGACCCATACCCAAATATTCTTTAACGATATGTCCAACACGTTCCTTTGATATCTTTAGAGCCTCAGATATCTCGATCAATTTCACTTTTCGGTCATCCAAAATTATTTTGTGGACTTTTTTGATGTTTTCGTCAGTAACAGCCTCTTTGGGTCGTCCATTGCGTGCATCGTCCTCGGTGCCCATTTCACCTCGTTTAAATTTAGCAAACCTTTTCTCAATGGTTGATTTTCCTGGTGCAGAGTCCGAATAATGTTTATCAAGCCAAGCCTTGGCTTCAACAGTATTTTTTTTCGCTAAAAAGCAATGCTTTCTTAACAAACGAAATTCGTTTTTATCCATTGTTTTCAAACTAACAAAAGTTGCTTCCCTCTAAATTCGATATCTCACAAACTAATAGTCCGAAGTCTGTTAAATTTATACAAAGGGTCTTTCGAAGGTCAGAGCTAACTAAAAATCATATGGATTTACTAGTAGCGTCATCTATGTGTCAGCCTACGAACTTTTCAGCCCACTTGTTATGGGTCATTTTCAAAATTTGCTTACATTTGCTGTCCGGAGGTTAAAAAGACGATTTTAAAGCATAACTTATGTTTGAAATTCAATGCGAACAATTATTTTCTGCAAGAAATACCCCCAAAAAAATTCTATCACTCAAAAAATTATTGAAATTTATTTATTTATTTTTATATAAGTCTTTAAAAATGAGAATCAAGGAAAAAACGCTTGTCCATTTCCAATTTTCGCAAGTTCAATTATTTTTTTTTTTATATACTTAATTGTATAAAAAAGTATATACAACAAATTATTTTTATATATTGACTATTAGTGTATGATATTCATAATAAATATTGACAATAGTATTTTTTTTCATTAAGAAATGTATGAATGGATTTTGTCCGGCAATTCTTGTCAAGTCCGTTACCCTAAGTTTATATCAGCTAAAAAAGGTATTTATTGCAGTCAAAAAATGATAACATGTATTCAGTTACCTTAACAAACTAGTAACGTAACTATTTCGTACCATTTTGTTTTCCTGAGTCGAGAAATATTTCTGTGGCGTTTCGCACAAGATTTCTTCCAGGTGCGTATTTTTATTCTTTGTCAAGTCCGTTACCAAAGGTTTTAGTATTAATTTTTACTTTTTCTCAACTTTTACCCCGAAATATTGTTCATTATAGAACTTTAAGAAAATGCATATTGTTGTTCAATTTTTAAATTCGACAACTTAGCCATAATTTGACATTTTTGGTTGAAATGTCAAGTCCGTTACTGGTCAAATCCGTTACCAAATGTAAAGTCCGTTACCATACAGTTTTTGATCAATACTTTAATGATCACAAACATCGTGTTAAGCTTCAGGGACGCAAATAATTTCAAATGAAGTTGTTTCTAGGAGGTATGATATAGTTAAAAAGTGAGATTTCATGTTGATTTTGTATGGTAACGGACGACAATTTTTCTTGCAACTTAAAGTTTTACAACAGTATTTGAACACTTAATTATGCATCAAAGTGTACAACCAATTACTTTTTCACACACCTAAAATATGTGACAAAACACCTGTTAGTGATTCTAAAAGAAAATAGCAAGTTAAAAAAAATACTTAAAAATTCTGAAATGTAAGCATATGGTGAAAATGACCCGTATGTACTTATCAAATGTTTCCAGTACCTCACCAAAAACATTATACCACGATCTGCAAAATTCTAACACAAGAATGATATAGCAGCACACCCAATAAGCAAAATTCAGATTCAAGTTCAGAAAAATTTATTGCAGCCAATAAAAATGAATAAAAGCCACACACAGACACAAACAAACAAGTTAAAAATAATAATAGACTTGCTAGTTGGCAAATAAAGTAAAACAATAAATGCAGCAACTTTTGTTGCACAGCTTTGTTTTAGTTTTCTATTCACATTTTACTCAAACTTCAAAAATATTGTAACTATGTCTTAGCTTTCTATTTTCATTTTGAAAAGAGGCTTTTTTTTTTCAGTCAAAAAAGTTAGTCATATAATCATAACCCCAATGTAATATCATAACAATTTTTTATGATAATCGTCAGTGAGTTATGGTATTTACTATAACTTTGAACAATCAAAGCATACATACACACATGAGAAACTGGGAGCTTAAGCCTCAGGTTGAAAAATGAAACAAGATAAAATAACCCCAGCAGAATGCACGAAAGTGAAGAATAAACACAAAAATAACACTTAATCAAAATCAATTATTTGCAAAATATTTTACACTGCCCCATCACTAATGATAACAGAATCGAAATTGGAATAGCAATGCTGCATAACTAAGAAAATGAACTTCAATAAATTCTCTTTTCATTACGTTTGAGACTGGCATAAGATAAATTTGCTAAGTTTTGCATTGTAAAGTGTTTTAAAATGCAAGGTGGATAAAAAGTAAGTTGCATGCTACGAAAAGTGGCAGATGATAAATTGCACAGCATTTTTTTATGACGATTCTGACTGAGGCATGGAACCTATTGTGAATTCAAGCAAGCAATGGATAAATAAGTACACGAGTGAAGCAAATTTGAGCACATGCATGTGAATAAAAGTTGAAACAAATATAATGAATTCAGTTGAATGCAGAAAAGTGAAAAATAAACATAAAAATAAGACTTTAAAAGCCAATTATTTACAAATTATTTAATTACATCATTGATGATGACAGAGATAATCGATATTGGAAGAGTGTTGTTGCATAACTAAGAAAATGAACTTAGAGAAACACCTATTTTTTCATTACATAAAAAACTGCATCAAAAGACGAACAAACTGCCAAGTTCTGCATTGTGAAATGGATATTACATACAAGGTAGGTTAAAAGTAATTTGTATGCAACGAAAAGACAGATTAAATTACATTTGCTGCCAATTCTCTCATGTACACACTTCTTGAGTTATACTTTTTTTTTCTTTTTCGATTGAAGAGGTTTTCGCATTTTTTAGGCAAATACGTGCAATCTGAAGCTAACAAACCTCCTTATAATAGCATCTGTCATATTGTGGCAGTCTGGAACAGGAACACTGAATTCCAATTTGTCTTTCATCACTGTGATGACAAAATCATTGACTTTGGGTGTATTCATTAGGGAATCTTCTATGCCCCTGAGAAGCAGTTCTGCCTTTAAAAAGAAGCCGTAGCAGCAGTCATTGCCTTCAAGTAACGCTCCAGGCTTGAAATTCTTAAAAAATGCCAAATTTAACTTTGAATTAGATGCCTTATCTGCAACTACAGTACTTAGGCAAGAACTACAGTACAAGTCATTATTTTAAATTCTTAACCGAATATATCCTGCTATATATCTGAGGCATTCTTTTTCTGGGTCATTCAGCTCCTGGGTTACGTTACAATCCCAAGTAGTCGGAATATTGATTACTGGAGCGGATTCTGCTTTCCTGGAACTTTTGACATCAAGAAACTCACCAAAAAAGCACGAGTCATCCACATTGTAATTTGAATTAAAAACATTTTTCATGTACTGCGCTACAGTGACAATTTTCAAATGTTGTTTAAACTGTAGAGGTGTGGGAACAGGTTGCTGAGCTCGAATGACTGAGAATAAGTTTTCTAAGCAGTCCTGAGTGAAGCGGCCCATTAGCAAGAAGTTGAAAATGCTCTTCTTCAAGAAAATGCTTCTGTACATCAAGCACTGTCTTACATGAAAGCTTTATACCAATTTGTACAGGCTTCCATCTCCCTTTGCCAAACGTTGATGATGAAATGATGACACCAAAAACCTATATGGTTGTAAGCGCAGAAGAATATTCTTTCATGTTTGCCTTGCTTAAAGCAAGACTTGGATTCCTTGAGGTCATAAGTGAGAACCAGCGATTCACCGCAGAAACAATTCATGCTGTTGTTTTGTGGGTCGTTGGTAGGGACCCATTTTCAATCAAGTATTCCATTGCTGCACTCACAGAATGATGAAATACCTTGCGAGCAAGGAAAACTTTCATTTTATCAAAATGTGTGAGTTCCAAATCTGACAACTTTAGTTTCGTTGAATTAAATTTATTTTTTTGTAATAATTATTTTTATATCAGATTTGAAAAAGAGTTCTACTCTTGATGTATAGAAGTGATGTATTTTACAATCAGATACACCCTTCTCTTAATCTAGTGCCATAAAATATCCTCATTGTTTTCATTTCATTCATTCATTTCATAAACGTGGCAACTAATAAACAATAGTAATCAATTAAAATGCCCACTGACTAATAAATATGGTCAGTTGAGGAAAAATCCGTGAGACAAAATCAATATACATGAAACATCAAAAACAAATCTAATCTACTTATAGTTCACCATCAAAATTATTAAAATAACGCTTCAAGCCCAGAAGTTCGAAGGCTAATGTTTTTACAACAGTCATTGTTCTCTGTTTTGTTCTTCATCATCACTGGAAAGGGTCACTATCTCTACTGTCCTCCTCAATTCTATCATGACCATATCCAACTTCACGAATAATCACGCACTCATCGTCAATTTCGGGCACGTGATCGGCAACTGCTGCATCCATCCTGGGATTTGCGCAAAAATCGCGCTCTTCCAGGCATTGTCTGCAAGCACGGGGCACTGGGCAACATCTTGTGGGTAGGGCTTTTGCTGTTGTAGGGTTTTAAAGAGCTCTTTCTGAGGGAGAACGATGCGAATAAACTATAAGTCTATCATATTGCTCCATGTCGAAGGGCGATGTGTAGAATTGTAGTCGTTCGTGTATGAAACGATCTGTGCAAGGTACAAAGTAAGGTTTAATCATTAAATAAAATTCTTGGTTTGTAATGTTCCATCTATTTATAAGTTTTAAAATGAGGTCAACAACCCAGGTTACTTGACTTTGGCTGGCATCTACTAAGAGGGCAGCGACTTCCCGGAAAAGCCAGGGTGTAAGTTGACAACACGTTCTGTGTTGGGCATTATTTAATGGAAGAGGCACTACCCACAGATCTTGGAGGTAGACCTGTCTTCTGTGTTGGGTCTGTGACTCTTGTGTTGATCTTCGAGTTGGTTGTTGATCTGATGTTGATCTTAACCCTTCATTTTGGTCCAGTTTAAGTGCAGAATCTGAAATAAGGGTACTGATTAAAAACAGTAAATGATTTTGTAAATTAAAAAACAATTTTGGAACCTTAAGTGTACAAAACATAGTTTATTTAAAGTACTTAAAATAGTTAAGGTTTTCTTTAGGGATGTACCAGATATCCAGTATTTGGCTGGTTTTTTTAACTATCCAGAATCCAACTGACCACTCCAATGTATTTTTACATTATATTTGGCAGGGTATCCGGTATGATGTGGGGTTTAGTTGTAAATTTTCTTTTATAAAATTTGCAATCATTATTTACGTTGTTTATAGCAAATGTTGAAATGATTTCGTGAAATGTAAGAAAGTTCATTTTTAACTCATAAGTCGTGCAGTCAAAAATTTATGGGTAGTCTATAAATACTTTGCAAAACATATTAAAATCAGAAATATCCTGAAACACTTGTTTAAATATAATCATTTAAGTTTGCTTGACTAAGAAATTGATACATACGAGGGCTGTCTGAAAAGTTTCCGACCTAACATAGGTAAAATATTTTTATCGTCCAAACTGGTTGTTACTTTTCGACGTAGTCTTCTTGTAAGTCCACACACGTCTTCCAGTAATGCTCCTATCCTTATAACCCATCCAAAAGTAGTGATGAAAATGTGTCCTCAAAAAAGCTGTTGACAAAGTTTATGACCTCCTCATTCGACGAAAACCTTTGTCCTCCAAGTGCTTCTTTCAGCTTAGGGACCAAGAAAGGGTCGCTTAGGGCCAGGTCTGGTGAGTAGGGTGGGTGTTCAATGATTTCGAGCCTTAACTCGTGAATTTTGGCTATTGAAACCGCTAAGGTGTGAGCAGGAGCATTTTCGTGATGAAAAAGAACTTTTTTCTTTTTCAAATGCGGCCGTTTTTCTTCTATTTAGGGGATTATTCAAGGAGAGTAGAATAGTATGCTCCTTAGGGTGATTCAGAAATGTATAGAAAAAAATAAACTTTGTATTTTTGTTCGTCTATTTTATATATATTGTGCCACTATATTTTGTGCCACTATATACACTGATTATTTGTGCAAAATTTTGGCAAAATATATTAATATTTAGAGGTCGCTCAAACACCTTGAAATTTCGTGATATTGACAAAAACGTGATTGTAAATGATATCTATAGAAAAAAGTAGCCTTTGAATTTTTGTGCGTCTTACCCTCTTATTTTGTGCCACTATATACACTGATTATTTGTGCAAAATTTTGGCAAAATATATTAATATTTAGAGGTCACTCAAACGCCTTGAAATTTCGTGATATTGACAAAAACGT
Organism: Uloborus plumipes; assembly: GCA_038373865.1. Classification (NCBI taxonomy): domain Eukaryota; kingdom Metazoa; phylum Arthropoda; class Arachnida; order Araneae; family Uloboridae; genus Uloborus; species Uloborus plumipes. The sequence goes on along the minus strand of JAXGGA010016338.1, from coordinate 9,780 downwards.
GATCGTAAATGATATCTATAGAAAAAAGTAGCCTTTGTATTTTTATTTGTCTTACCGTCTTATTTAGGCCCTTTATATACACTGAATTATTCGCTCAAAATTATAATAAACTATATTTACATTTAGGAGTACATCAAATTTTGTGATAGTGGCACAAATGCGAACGTAAATAATAATAATAATTAAGTTACTTTATTGCTTTTTTATATCTCCGAAGAAAAAAAGCGTGCAATCACAAAATGAACTATATATCTGAAAAACCAATGAAATGCAGAAAAGTGTGAAAACTAATCAAATACGGAAAAAATATAAGAAATAAATTTAAATACATTAAATATGTAGTAATTCGCTCATTAATTCTTGCAATACTTTTTAAGGTTACTTTGTTGCAACTTTGAAACCTTTTCTGTGTTCCTGTACCACTTGTAGAAGACACTGTCTTTGTTTTTCGTCGTTAGATGCTTCAATAAGGGCCATGCCACACTCCGTTTTGTCGTTTACAATCCTCAGTTTCTTTGGTAGTATAAAGCCTTGTTGGTAGCTATCTTAAAGATTCGAATGCTCAGGATCAAACAGCTGATATATTTTGAGTTTCTTCTTTACATGAATAAGGACGCTAAAAATATTCCAAATCATTTCTTAGTGCTTGCACAAAAAGGGTTGCTGGAAACCCAGCTTTTAGATATTCTTTCCTATTAACGATAAGAATGTGAAAGAAATCACATTCATATGTTACGAATACCTTTTGTTTGTCCAGCTGCAAGTTTGAACTGGTTGGAAAATATCCATAACTTGAAGCCATAAAGAATCTTTAACACAGATATAACACGAGGAACCACTCCTGGGACACGAAAACATACACCAAGAGAAAGTGCTCTGCTCAAGAAAATCGCACTAAGCTCTAGTATCTTCCTTGGACACTTCTTTTACATGGGTCATCATAAATTAACTTTGCGCAACTTCCATTACTAGTTGCACGTTGCTCTGAATGTGCTACCAGCTCCTCAACCTCATCGTTCCTCACTCCAGGTTTAAAATTAGAATGTTTTATTCTGGACTATGATTGCTAAAACCGCTTAAAAAGCAGTATTGTAGATCCAATGGCAGTGGATGGTTCCACGCAATTGCGTGAACATTGCATCTGACATTGCACGCAATCAAGTACCCCAAGTCTACCTATTTCTTGGTTTATCGATTAAAATACCGAGGACCAGGAGTAGAATAGATTTCGGTTGTAATACCACAGAAAACACAATGTCTAAAATATAATGACGGAAAGCACAATATAAAAGTTGCTTCCCTAGCTTTTTTTTCCCAAGTTCAAACATGCTCCAACTTTAGTACCGGCAAAGCATGTCGTATACCACGTACGAGCTCAGTAAGTTCCCATTTATCTAACTGGTTATCGTATAGCAGCATTTTCCGTAGCAATTCCAATGCCTGACTAACTTACTAGAACCCAGAAGTAAATCATCAATGCTTGTGGTCCTGATACTAATACTGGTATGAAACCCGCCGATCATCCTTCATTTTCCCAATATATTTTGCATAAGTGTTTCGTTCCAGTGAACTATCAAAGGAAGTCCTAGATTTAAACGACTTTTGTAAGTTAACGGCCAATTCAGAGCGAATAGTTTGCATTTACCGTTTTATGGACGTTGTCAAATCCTCCCCATTTTGACCCATACTTTGTACTGTAGCAGCTACTATCAAAGTGGCTTTCTGTCACTTATACTGGGCCCTGTCTAGAGTGGATGCTAGGTGTTTTAGCCAAATAAACTCCTACACCTCAAACAACCGAAAAGAAAACAGAAACTACAGCCCGAGCTTGCAACTGCATTTTCTACCCAAACTCAGGCAAGAGATAATGCAGCTTTGGAGCGGGGGTGGAGGGGGGTAATAGTTACAACTCACTTTGAGCTATTATTTTATTGACTAATTACTTAGTAGAGTAAACTAACGTTTTAAGTTATTCCATTTTATATGAAGAATAATATTATTTCGGGTAATGAAGCTATATACTCCAACTCACGAAATTGCTAATTCTCAATAGAATTCGATCGCGTTGAGCGACCTCTAAATATTATTTAATTGAGACAAAATTTTACATACATCACATTCATGAATAGTGTAAAAAAACTGCGGGGTAAGACCAGAGAAATTCAAAAAAATTTTTTTTTGAATCACCCTAATGCTCCTGTTATGGCTTTTCCCATTTTAAGGTAATCAATGAGTATCACTCCATGGCTATCCCAGAAAACGGTCGGCATCACTTTTCCTGCAGAAGGAACTGTTTTGGTCTTTTTTGGAGCTGTTCTCACTGTGCAGTCCATTGTTTTGACTGCGTTTTGTTTCTGGAGTGTACTGATAAATTCAGGTTTCATCCACAGTGATAATTCGTCAGAAAAATTCTGGTTCATTGTGCCAGAAGTGCGTTGCAAATGTTCATTTGGACACGTTTCTGGTCAAATTGAGCAAACGCGACAGTCAATTTCTCATTTAAAATGTGGCATGTGCATTCCTTAGAGATATTCAGTTTCTTCTATATATCTCACCTTCAATCTGCGTCATCTAGCACCATTTGGTGAGCTTTAGCAATGTGTTCATCAGTGGTAGCAGTTTTGGGTCGACCTTAGCGTTCATGAACACTCATGCAGGTACGGCCACGTTTAAATTCCGCTACCCAAAAGTTTACGGCTGTAAACGATAGTGCAGAATCCCTATACACAGAGTCCAATTCCTTTTTAATTTGTGCAGGCGTATTTCCTTTTTAAAACAAGTATCGAATCAGAGCTTGATATTAGATTTTTTCCATTTTCAAAAAAACTGTTGGAGCAACTCACTAGTATGGCTGTCACGCACACAATTTGAACTAAAAATAGCCAAAATTACGGTTCCAAGTTTCCAAAAGACTCTTTAATAAGAACATATCTCTTAGTTTCATAAGTTTTGCCCTTTTCATATCGAGGTCGGAAAGCCCTCGTATATACCTCAAAATTTAACCAAATAACTTATCTCATCAAATTTGTCTGAATCATGAACAAAATCTTCTGAACTAACCTGATAAATGCTTTGAAACATGACAAATTCAGACAAACAACAGTAAAACAGCACACAACCAATGGGCCTGTTTATAGGGCAGAAAGAACTCAAAAATACCTCCCTGACACTGTAACAATCCTGCTGGTTTACCATTTTTGGAGAAACGTGCACACGAATAAACTGATTCCGGTTATGAAGACTTGCGTGTTGACCTACGTCCTATAATAAATAGAGGTTTCCGAACGTTGAAATACATGCAAAAGAAATGTTTTAAGTATTATTCCGTAAGCGACACGATTCACCAGTACCATGATTCCAGACTCAAACGTTGAAAACATTAAATAATGTATTGATCAGATTAAGCAATTATTCTAACATACAAATTAATTAAGAAAATGGAGACTGAGGGAGTTTAATAACAATATAAATTAGAGACGTATCGAGCGGCACTTTGGCTGCGTATCGAGTATTACCAGGTATGACAATTTCTGCACCACAATTAAAATTCAATTATTTTGGTTGTTTAAAACATTTTCATAGCATTTTTCGATTTTTTCCCTCAGTATTTCATTACCCTAGGTAGTCGATCTTTTTCTTACTTTTATTAAAATGACTTCATTTTCCAAGTTGCCAACTGCTCCGAAACTTCTGGAGTCACTTTGTAATTTTTATGTAAGTTCCATTCATATTTTAATGAGTAAATAAATATTTCATATCAACCATGTGGCTTTTAACATTTGATTACATTGCTTCTGAAGGAATCAGTAAAATTCCTGAATTTTTTTCTCTGTGCTCGTAAAGCACGCAGAAAAAGGTTGGCTACCCTGCATTTTAAACCTATGTATTGTTGCTGTAATGCAAAAAAAAATTGAATCTATAAAAGCAGGATTCATAAAGTGACATAGTTTTCAAATGATTCAAATAAATTGGAGTATGATTTAAAGGTTTTCTGTTATTGGTTTATAAATATTTATCTCGGGATCTTTTTCTATCTAATTTTACGTATGTGATTAATTTGTGGAAATTTAGTTTAGTTACACAGAAATTCATTCATGCCTTTGGCATGGTCGACATGACACTGGCCATAGCTGACTTATTTATATTGATTTTATAAATTTAGCCTTTTTTTATACAGTTGGATCTTATGAATAAAGCAATTGTAAATTCTTTTCAAAAAATGTCTTAGAAAATATTCAAATTTTAAAACTACTCGATATTGGCCGAGTACCGAGCATTTGTCGAGTACTTGGTATGACACTAAATAAACAGCTGATAGCATTAATTATGATTTCATTAAGTTTAAGTTTTCATAGTTTTACAGAAGAACTTGGATACATACATCACAAATTGTCGAGTAACGGCTGGGTGTCCAATTTTCCCTCTTTAATGCAGCAATCCAGATTTCTCTTCTTACAGGATCTCTTGAGAAAGATCTCATTGAATGTCCATGCTCTGTCCTACTAGATCATCCATAAGCTGAGCAACTAGGCATATTTCTGTAACAAAGTAATGTCCTAAAATTTAAACAATTAATAAATGAAATATATAACCACATTAGACACAGTTTATTTTATAGCAGAATCAAAATTAGATACCTATTTGCAGAAATACTTTAGGGTTATCAAAGTTCAAAGAATTAAGTACAACCAATAAGTTGTATTAAAATATACATAATATGTGAATGCATGCAACACAAAATGTTTTTACAACTAAGTTTACATTTTTGAAAACATTTTTGTAAAACCCTCCATTAAAACTTAATTTCTGATTCCTAGCCAAGCCCTCTGCCGAGACTAATTCAAAAACGTAAAAAAGAAACATATAAATAGTGCATCACTTTCATATAATGTGTCAATGCATTTGAACCTCGTTCAAAAGAACTTCGAGAGATACCTTTAAAATCAAATCATCCTAACCATAGTTCTTTAATCTGGAGAACAATAAACAAACAAGAGATGCTTACTTTTAAGAAAATCTCATTTAACAAATTGAGAACTATCATACAGTTCGATATTGAAAAGTCATAAAATATCTCAGAGATAAAAGGTTAAAGCTAAGTAAACAAAACAAATGCCCAAGTAAAGCCCAAATTTGAAAAAAGATTGCAAAAGAGAGTTGTAGTTGCAAGTTTGTGCATAATTTATTTCCCTCTTACTAATCGGAATTCGGCTGAAAACTTTACCTCATACTATACTTTACCAGACTGAAAAAAAAAAAAAAAAAAAAAAAACCTTTCAAAAGTTTCAGATTAATAGTCCTTTAAAATCAAATCATTTACGAATGCTGGAATAAATTTAGTTTGTAAAATAGTATATTTTTCATGTGCAATTACTCTAAGAATTCAATTATGCTACTTTCTAAATGTAGTGTAATCTGCAAAATTAGCTCCATTCATTTTTTTTTATTTCCGTTTCTCGGACATTTAAATCGCCAATTTATACTAACCCAGATCGCCAAGCAGCCAAATTCTGAATTATAGCTCGTTTTGTTTTTTTTCTTCATAAAAAAAACCCACACAACTTAGACACATGAGATAGAAATACAATGAAACTGCAACTTATCAAAAATTGATTCTATGATTCAGCATAAGCAACAGAGCAAAAGTTAGTTTGGACGTACAAGCAGTTGCATGAATGCACAAAAAAGCCAATTAACGTAATTATTTTGCATTTATTTTCTAAAAAAGACAAAAAGTAAGATTTAAAGCCCCATAGACCAAAACACATCTAGAAATTTATACGTCCAGCAGTCCACGCTTACAACACTCGGACTAAACATGGCGGACTCACATTTTCAACCGGCGCGCCATTGTCCAATCTCTCCGTTTAGAGGATCTCTAATTTTCGCAACCATGTTGAGAATGACTCAACATATTTTCCTTTCATCTAGGTTTCCGCATTGTAGAAAATGAGTCCAGACAAGAATGAACATGGTTTAAATCCCTATGCAGTATGGCTGAGTTAGACGGCGCTACAACCGATTGTTTCTTACTGACGTCATGTAGATCCCGTTTGTGGGATTGGTGAGTTTTATGTTGACGTCATCACATGCGTAATAGTTTAGACCACACATAAATATCATTGCTCTCAGTGGTTTTCAGTGTCTGGATTTTTTAGCAAGAGTTTGTTGGCTTTTTTTCTTGGTCTCTATAGGTAGTTGGTAGGCTCAATATGCCTTTGGGAAATAAGAGGCCATTGGATGAAACTTCTAACAATGTAAGTAAATTTGTCTTATTTGTTTAATTCTTGTTATAAAGCTATTCAGGCGAGTTAATTAATTTTTTATCTTCTCTTTGCGGGATGTAGAAGATTAAAGGAATTCTGACGACGACGAAAGTATTAAAAAAAAATTCTTTTAATTATCTATGTAGCATGTCAAATGAACGATTTTTGCTCTTCCAACCTAGACAGCAGCAACTATCAATTGAAGAAAGTATGGTGCCATAGTATGGTCGTCACCACTACAAACAATTTATTCGTGGTAAACCCATCCGTTTTGGTTACAAGGTTTAGTGTTTGAATACTAGACTTTGATATTTAGTCCAGTTTGAACCTTACCAAGGAGCAGGAACTGTGCCTCTTATTGAAAATTTGGGAATGGGAGGCTCAGTAGTTGTAAATTTAATTTCTGAATTACCTGAGCATTCCAACTTTGATCTCTACTGTGACAATTTATTTACTTCTCCTGCGCTATTTGATCAGTTGTCACAGAAAGGCTTTAATGTCACCGGGACAGTACGCAATAATCGGGTTGAAAAATGCCCATTAACAAAAGTCGCGTTGTTCAAAAAGGAAGAGAGGAAGTTTAGAATACATGTTTGATAAAAAGCAAAATAATGTCATGGTAGTTAGGTGGAATGATAACAATGTTGTAACTATTGCGTCGAATGTTCATGGAGTTTACCCTCTAGGTGAAGGCTAAACGATGGTCGAATAGCGAAAAAAAAAATAGTTGAAATTGATCAGCCAAATATGGTTGCACAGTACAATCGTTGTATGGGGGGTACAGATCGAATGGATCAAAATATCGGGAACTACCGTTGTATCATTCGATTTAAAAAAAATGGTGGTGGCCTCGCTTCATCTTTGGATTAGAAGCTGCTGTACAGAATGCATGGTAGTATCGAGATTGTCTTTCATCAGTAATAAATCCGTTGCAGCTGCTGCAGTTTCGAAAAGAAATCTGTTTGGCTTACTTTAAAAAATATATTGTAGATCGTAATTTGAAACCTGGAAGACCTGTCGGTAAACCAGGGAAACTGAGCTCAAGAGTACCGGATTTAGTTAGATATGACGGAGAAAGTCATTATGTTGTAAATAAAACTAAAGTAAGTTGATCTTATAAATTGCTTTTTCAAATATTATATTGACCGCAAAAAAATTTTTGTGGAAAAAGTCTGTACCCTCTGGTGCCTAGCGACCCTTTTTCTTTTTATGATAAAAAAATTAATTTTCACATGAAATATTTATAATATTTTTTTCTGTCCATTAGACACTATTTGTAACCAGTATACAAAATATCTTTGAAAAAAAAATGTCAGGCATTAATTTGTTAAATAATACAGTACGTAGAACTTTCAACAGCTAAAATTTAATCTTTTTACCCAAGTCTTTATTGCTATTCCTTTTTTTTTTATTAGCATAATTTAATTTTTTGTCGCATGAAAATCAGGGTTCGCCAAGTCAATCTCAGCCCTATAAAACCTACATTTGTTTTGTTGGGTAGACACAACTGAAAAAAAAACCTAAAACTCGGTTTCCAGCATTTACTGCAAGATGGAAACAGTTACAGTAGATTCTCGAAAGTCCAAGGTTCCGCTTAATTTGTGGTGCTTTATTGAGTAGATTCTTAAAAGCTAAAATATGATTCGCTGTTATATTTTAAAATATCCTTTCACTGCTGTACCTAGTTCAGAAATTACATAGCTATTAATTTATGGACGAGTTATTTAGTGTTAGAAATTAAAACTGCTATTCATTTCGTATTTATAATTGTTTAAACAATTTCAAAGGTTTTTATTGCGTTATTATAAAAATGCTTTGACAAACTGTTAACATGGAATCCTTTTTTTACAAGTACCTTAATACAAGGTTGTCAAGTGAAAAAGCCATGTAATTTGTGTGAGCACTGACGAAAGGTTCTAAATTTGCACTTATCCTTTAATTTAGGAAAAATTCAGATGACACCCGATGAAACATTTTTTTGGTTTGTGCCACGGGTCCCACTGAGCACAAATCCCATTTAATGATTGACTAAGATGAGTTTCATTGTTCTGGGACTAACAGTAATTTCAAACGCTGCGTTTTCTGTTCTCAAGTCAATGAATTTAAAAATACTTGGTAGCTCTATGAAAAGTAAAAGTAGGAAAGCAATGGCTCATTACAAAAAATTAAAACTGTTTGTAACTAGACATGCAAAAAACCCGTAGGTTTTGAGAGCCGGGAAAAAACCCCGGAATCTTGGGGAACATTGGGAATTTTGAATGTAAACAAACTCAACTTTTTACACAGTTGTTATGCCTAATGTATAAGGCTCGACCGATGGCATTTTTTGGCCGATGGGCCGATGCCGATTGTTGGCCGATTGTTCAAAGTTGGCCGATGGCCGATTATTTTACTTTTCCATCGGCCGATGCCGATGGCCGATGGTTAAAAAAATCAAATGATTAGAAAAATAAATGTTTTATAAGAGATTTGGTGGGTCATATATTCATTTCATTCTACTTCTTTTTCAGTCATTCAGATTTTGGGCTTAAATTTCTATTTTAGTACCACTCGACAAAAATTATATGAGAGAAAGAGAGACGCAGTAAGTTGAAAACTCATTCGTACCATTGGTACTAGGTGTAGTCATGCAGATACTTACTTAGATGCAATCCGATGTTCCAAATGTGCTTTTACCTTTTTCTTTCTCTTTTTTTGACTAATCAATTTTAATTTCAATGCAGACTCATATCATAAATTGGTGACAACTGAGTGATATAATCGCAAAGTGTTTTATAACTAACAAAGAAAGATACAACAAAGATGGAGAAAAAAATAAGATGCTGAATTCGGTATCGGCTGGGTGGTTTTTGACAAAATTTCTATTAAAATTGTCGATATTTGTAACATGAATCTCTGTAAAGCAATTCCGCATCGGTTCGCAATATACTCTTTTATTCGTGAATTAAGTTCCACCTACATATACGAAAACGTTTGAAATAAAAATTTGAAACGGACACTGTGTTTAGTAATAGGCAACTGCTCTATTGTTCAACATAAACATAAAAAAAAAAGACTTCAGCAATAATATGTGGATTTAGATACACCAAACTTGGTAAAAGAACTTCCCATTATGTTGTTTAATCATTAAAAAAAAGTGAACTAGTTAACAAATTACACTGTGTGAGTGGAAAAATTCTTTAAGATATTTTTAAACCATAAAGTTAAACAAAACAAGAAGTTCTATCAAGAACTAAACGAGCCTACTTTTCCGTACATCGACATCGGTATTTTAGTATCTGATCAATATTCTTTTAATTATCTGAGACGACAAATTATGTCAAACGTACCTTTTTAGCAAATAAAGCTGATTTCTAAAAACCAAACATGCAAATTTCATCTGATGAACTAGGCACTTAAAAAGTAAACAAAAAAATAAATAAATAAATAAATAAATAAAGTTGTTGCATCTGTTAAACAATGCAGCTTTTATAGTTCTTCCGTAGAAAAATTAGTTAATTGTTTTGAAAAAAAG